>KN832985.1:762076-848433 GCA_000827315.1 Piloderma croceum F 1598
ACTCTAAGATCCCAGCCTTAGAGAATATCTAGAACGGTATTAGCTTTGTCTGAGCGGACAGTGACGACCTGAGGGCAACCCCTCTCGCAGCTAGTCACTGACAACATCCCTGACACTGTGGAGCTACCTGATGAAGTTTTGATGAAAATCAAACTCTGTGACAAGATAACCCTGATGGTGGCACGCACCTATTCATGCCTGAAGAAATACTGAGCCAGTTGGAAGACACTGATTGAGCAACATTTGGCTGCAGGATGCATTTGTCCCTCAAATTCTGATTATGTGTCACCAGCTTTATAGTCCCCAAAGCTGACCCTTCGGTACTTCCACACTGGGTCAATGATTGCCGCAAACTGAATCAAAATACCATCCCTGATAATCACCCACTTCCCCTTGTTGAAGATATCCTACATGATTGTGCATCACACTCCTTCTACGGCAAAATTGACATGACAAATTCATTCTTCCAAACGTGTATGGATCCTGATTCTGTTAAATACACTGCTGTCAATACACTGTTTGGACTATATGAATGGTGTGTGATGCTCATGGGCCTACGAAACTCACCCACGGTACACCAGCATTGGGTCACCTCCACCCTCAGATTGTTTATCAGGCACATCTGTCATGTCTACCTTGACAATATAGTAATCTGGTCAAATAGCCTGCTTGAACACGATAAAAATGTTTGTCTGGTACTCAATGCTCTTAGGAAGGCTAGCCTATATTGCTCCATCAAAAAAAGCAGCCTATTTAACCATGAGATTGATTTCCTTGGGCACCATATCTCTGAGCATGGAATTGAAGCTGACACCAAGAAAGTGGAATGTATAATTAACTGGCCAGTACCAAAAATTCTACCAAGGTCCACGCATTTCTGGGTCTTGTTCATTATGTCGCTGATTTTCTTCCTTGCTTGGCTGATCACACTACAATTCTCTCACCACTTACACACAAATCTGCCGATAATGATTTCCCACCCTGGAGCTTGATGCACCAAGGTGCCTTTAAGGCCATCAAATCTCTTGTTATAGGTTGCAACTGTCTAACTACTATAGACCACAATAATATTGGCGAAAACAAGATATTTGTAACCTGTGATGCGAGTGATCATAGGACAGGTGCTGTACTCAGCTACAGGCTTACTTGGGAATCAGCCAGGCCAGTCACCTTTGACTCAATGTCACTAAAGGTGGCACAACTTAACTATCCAGTACACGAGAAGGAACTCCTGGCTATCATTCGTGCTCTCCAGAAATGGTGTTCTGATCTGCTGGGCACGTCAATATTGATTTATACAGACCACAGAACGCTGGAAAACTTCGACCAGCAGAAAGATCTGTCCAGGTGCCAAGCTCGCAGGCAAGAATTCTTGGCTCAGTATGATTACAAAATCATCTATATTCCTGGGGACGCAAACACAGTCGCCAATGACTTATCTCGCTTACCGGACTCTGTTGACAAACCTGCTATTGTACCTGTCGCTGTCACACTATCAATTCAAACTGATCCAGCCCTCCTCAAAAGTATCAAACAGGGGAGAGTGTAATGTTGGTGCCACATTTATTCCATTTATATCTATATTTCCTTATTAGTGTCGGATGCTCTAGACATCCTTCCAGGATCAGATGTCCAAATCATCCCTACCCACTTGAACATTACTGGGACAAACTCACAAACATTTTCTTTAATAACTAGTATTGTGAAAATGGGTAACCAAGGAACATTGTCTCTGATTGTGACAAGCTTTTTGTGTCACAATTCTGGAAGGCCTTGACAAAGCTCACCGGGGTGTAAAACTAGCTTACCATTTCGAGCATGCTTACGTATTACATTACCATATCCATACAGTCCTGTTGTCAGAGATTACCTTCCTTCCTCCCGAACCACCATCCTTTGTCTAGCTTTTCAGAATATACTCTCGTCCCGATTTCTTTCCTTGTGTGTCTTCGTGAGTTCCCACTTTTTCATCGTCTTAGTGTTTCTCTTCGGGCGTCACACCCCGACGAGCTTCCACTTTTTTGAAATCGTTGACAAAACACCCAGTTGCCGCGCCAACAATGGCGTTTTCTGAATATCGCATTGCCCACCGAGCTCATAACGCGGCTTGACATCTTTTCCAATATTTTCTGAACCCCCCTACCGTAGCCGCGTGCAAATCGCACAACCTTCTGAGTGCATATAGATGCATATAGCTGCATATACCCCGTTACCCGTACAATCAAAACAAAAAAAAAGTCACCCTCCCTGCTCTACTGCCCAATCTGTCCCGCTCTTCCGCCCCCGTCTCCTCTTCGCTTCGCAGAAGCAAGAGACAAGCTGGCAGCTCCCAACATCCAACTGCCATCGTCCCTGCTGCTGCTCCCATTGTACCACCAATTGCACCACCGCCCCCGCCACCTCCTCCATCACCCCCATCATCCCCTTCTACTGACTCATCAGACTACCACCGCCCTCGAACTGTTAAAATGTTGTCGTCATCTAACTCCGGACTTGCTAAAGTAGAGCAAGATTCACCAAACAAAGTACCTGTCCTTCTCCAAGGCGACCTAACACCTTCCATGATGCGCCAATATGAGAACGCCTGCCTGGGCTTCTTTGAGGGGAAGGAGATCGCGCCTGAGAAACAGGTTTGAAAAATTCTCGCCGGACTCCGTGATGATCGCATACAGGAATGGATCTCAATCGATTGAGACGAGATCCTCGGCCTCACGTTTGCTGAGTTTATGGTGGAATTCAAAGCCGGTTTTCTCCCAGAGGACTGGGAGGAAATCACTCGTATCGAGCTGCTCACTATGCAACAAGGGTCAGGCTCCTTCTGGGATTTTGGTGTCAAGGTACAATCCAAGAATGCCCTCCTCCATGACACAGAATCTTTCCTTGACAAAGACCAACTCCGCCACCGTATCGAGTCCGGTATGACCCCAAAGCTCACCCTGCGCTGCCGCCATGAGAAGTCTAATAAAATCACCGACTTTAAGAAGTGGCTTGTTGATGTCCGGCGCATCGATGACCTTATGCGCTCGGACCGTGCCGAACTCAAGGTTCTCCAGAAAGCCCAACGAGAGGGCACTAGGCGTTCAAACGCGCTCTCTGAACCTTCTCGCAACTCCAATGCGGCGGCCTCCTCATCGTCTTCCAACTTCCCTGACAAACTCGCCAGACTCACCGAAACTGAACACTGTCTGCTGTTCGACAATGAAGGATGCTTGAAATGCCGCAAAGTTTTTGTCTCTCACCATTCTGCGAACTGCCCCGATGGATTTCCAAATGCCGCGAACTATAAAACGCTCACTCAATCATTCGTCAATTACATCAAGATGCGTAGGAATAAGAAGCCTGTGGCAGCCGTTATGCAACCCACCAACGATAACTCCGCATCGCTGTCTACTGCTCCCGTTGCTGCCATCATGGGTAGATCGTCATCTGCCGTCGCATACATGCCCTTGAACGACTCCAATGTCTTGGAGGGTGATGACACAGATTCTGATGATACTGTAAGTCCATTGTTTAATACCCCCCCCGTTACGAACTATGTCGCCGCCTCTGTGCCGATGGCACAGCAAGATGATATTGCTCCGATCTCAGTACCGCATTTTTTCTGGCGCTGCACTGTCAGTGGTGCTCCGGGTTCATTCCCAATCACATTAAATGCATTAATTGACCACGGATCGCATATAGTCTTGATCAGCAACGATCTTGTCACCGAACTGTCGCTCAAGCGCTGAAAACTCGTCGAACCCATGCCTGTAGAACTTGCCATGCCAGACCAAAACTCCAAATGAACTCTCAAACTCCCAGAATATGTTAAGCTCAAATTGTATGACCCTGTTGGGAATTGGACTTCGAAAACCGTACGAGCCCTTATTGCACCTTCTCTATGTGCACCTGTAATATTAGGCCTTCCGTTCCTGGCTCATAATAACATTGTGATTGACCATGCCCTCCGAACTGCAGTAGACAAAGTTTCAGGTTATGATCTTCTACACCCGACTCCCCCTGCTACCTCAAAACCGCCGCAACATAAATTAAAAGAATTTTTCCGTGACCTTAAAGAAGATCGGAAATTACTTGTTGCTGAACTAAAAATGATCTGTGCGGAACGGCGCTCCCTGTTTGATCACAAACTTGAGAAAACTACGCTGATTGACCTTGTGGCAGCGGTGAGGGACCACATTGAAATGCTCAATACGCAAGAACAGCTAGAACGTCTAAGTGATGCTGTTAAAGACAAATACAAGGACGTATTCTCACCCATTCCACACATTGATGACCTGCCCACCGACATTTATTGCTGTATTCAACTCAAGGATGCTACTAAAACATTTGCCACCCGTTCTTACAGTACTCCACATAAATACAAAGAAGCCTGGTCTATGCTGATTCAACAGCACCTCGATGCCGGCCGAATCCGTCCCTCTAACTCTGCACACGCCTCGCCAGCGTTTCTCGTACCAAAATCCGATACTGTGGTACTACCGCGTTGGGTAAATGATTACCGTGCTCTGAACACAAATACTGTCACTGACTCACATCCTCTGCCGCGTGTGGATGACATCCTCACCGACTGCACCAAAGGGAAAATCTGGTCGAAGATGGATATGACAAATTCCTTTTTCCAAACACGCGTACATCCGGATGATATCCATCTAACGGCTGTGACTACACCACTCAGCCTCTACGAATGGCTAGCGATGCCGATGGGTCTTCGCAACTCACCAGCTATCCACCAATGCCGCATGACCGCTGCTCTGCGAGAACTAATTGGCAAAATTTGCCACATTTATCTCGACGATATTGTAATCTGGTCCAGTGACGTTGCTGAACACACAAAGCACATTGCCCTTGTCATGGCTGCACTGTGTAAAGCTCGCCTATACTGCAACCCTGCTAAATGCCGGTTTTACCTCAAGGAACTTGATTTCCTCGGGCATCATATCTCCGCCCGTGGAATCGAACCGAACTCCTCTAAGGTCAATCGTGTACTGAACTGGCCAGTACCTACTTCCACCACAGAAGTCCGCTCTTTCCTTGGCCTCGTCCGCTACGTTGCTGTTTTCCTGCCCCACTTGGCTGACCATACTGTTATACTGACGCCGTTAACAACCAAAGAATCCCGTAAATCATTTCCAGAATGGACTACAGAACACCAAACTGCATTCGACGCAATCAAAGCGCTTGTTGTCAGCGCCGACTGCTTAACAACTATTGATCATGAGGATCCACGTGACAATAACATATATGTCATGTGCGATGCCAGTGATTGGCACATGGGCGCAACACTCAGTTTTGGTCCAACTTGGGAACTATCCCGACCTGTCACTTTTGATTCAATGCAGCTAAAAGGTGCTGAAAAGAACTATCCGGTTCATGAAAAAGAGCTCCTCACGATCATACGAGCCTTAAAGAAATGGCGTGCCGACCTCTTAGGCACCCAATTTTATGTCTACACTGACCACCGAACGCTCGAAAATTTTGATACGCAGAAGGATTTGTCCCGCCGCCAACTGTGATGGCAAGAATTCCTGTCACAGTATGACATGACTATAACATACATCCGCGGCGAGGACAATACAGTTGCCGATGCACTTTCCCATTTACCACCGGACTCCTATCCTGACGAAATCACGACGTCTACCCCGGAATCATCCATTAACGCCGCATTGCAAATCGCTACTGATGCCTCCATACTTGCCAAGATTAAGGCCAGTTATGTCGATGATGAATTTTGCAAACGCGTCGCGGCGACCAAAATGAAGGGCTGGCAGCAAATCAATGGACTCTGGTACATAGGTGACTGATTGCTAATTCCACGCGTCACTGACCCGTAATACATATTATTGGCCGAACATGTGTCGCGATTTGGAACAGGCCTACATACCCTCCTGTGTTGACTGCCTATGAAACAAATCCCGCACTATGAAGGTAGCTGGACCCCTGCACCCACTGCCTGTTCCTGACCGCCGAGGCTCCAGCATTGCCATGGATTTCATTGGTCCATTACCGATTGACAACAATGCAGACTGCATTTTGTCAATTACTGATCGCCTCAGTGCGGATATCCAAATAATTCCTACCAAAATCAATATTACCGCGGAAGACCTGGCACTGCTATTTTTTGACCACTGGTACTGTGAAAACGGCCTCCCGGACGACATTGCTTGTGACCGTGACAAGTTGTTTGTGTCAAAATTTTGGAAAGCGCTAACTAAACTCACTGGCGTTAAGTTGAAGATGTCAACATCTTATCATCCCGAGACTGACAGATCGAGCGAACGATCCAATAAAACAATCAACCAGATGCTGCGTTACCACGTGAAAAGGAACCAGAAGGGATGGGTACGAGCGCTGCCGCGGATCCGTTTTCAAATTATGAATATGGTAAATGCCTCAACTGGTTATTTTGGTTTCCAACTCCACCTGGGGCATTCCCCCCGAATTATACCACCCATTGTACCTTCTACTCTGCCTGATGATCTTGCAGATGCCGGCCGAACGGCCACATCGATTATAAACACTTTGGCAGACGATGTCGCCAACGCATGTGATAACTTGCTGCTTTCCAAGATTTTGCAAACTCACTACGCCAGCTCTGCATGAAATGCTGAACCGCACTTCGACATTGGCGAAATGGTCATGCTATCGACTACTAATCGCCACCACGAATACAAGAAGGGTGAAAAGCATGTCGCTAAGTTTTTGCCTCGGTGGGATGGCCCGTATAAAATTACTGACGCACATCCCAAGGCATCAACATATACCTTGCAACTTAACACTAACGCTTACCCCGTGTTTCACGTCTCCCAACTCAAAAGACATCTCAACAACGACCCTATACTATTTCCCACGCAAGTCTTGTCCCAACCACCACCTGTTCTTACCTCTGCCGGCCTTGAAGAATACCTTGTAGACAAAATCATCAACTCTCAGAAACATGGTCGGGGATATCAATTCCTCGTCCATTGGGTCGGTTACGGACACGACCTTTGGATCGCAGCCTCCGAACTAAATGAATGCGAAGCCCTCAACCAATGGTATAAGTCTGGTGGTGATGGCCCTGACTCGTGGTAGCTTTTCCCGGTTGGTTTTTGACATGATTTTTCCACCGCGGTTTTTAATCCGCCTCATGCAATGTCTGTTGGTGTTGTGATAAATTTTTTTCCTTTGTTTTTCGCTACATACCTTTCGCTGATTTTATCGTTGGGGGAGTGTAAGACTAGCTTACCATTTCGAGCATGCTTATGTATTACATTACCATATCCGTACGGTCCTGTCATCAGAGATTACCTTCCTTCCTCCTGAACCACCATCCTTTGTCTAGCTTTTCAGAATATACTCTTGTCCCAATTTCTTTCCTTGTGTGTCTTTGTGAGTCCCCACTTTTTCATTGTCTTAGTGTTTCTCTTCGGGCGTCACACCCCGACGAGCTTCCACGGTGTCAATCTTAAAATGTCTATTGCATATCATCCGGAAACCAATGGCTCCAGTGAATGGTTGAATAAAACCATCAACCAAATGTTAAGTGTAAGCTTGCTTACCTGAGTTTCCATAATCAGCATAAATACTGTTTGGTAGTCAACAGTACAACTGTTGATTATTCTGCCTTTTGGCATAACTGCATTTGTGGCAGACAGTCTTTGCATGCTTACAGTAGTGAGCTAATCAGCTTCCAGAATGACATCACCACACGGTAGGTGGGAGATTTTGAATGGTAGTTGAGAGTGAAACTACCCATTGATTGTAGGAATGACAACAGGACCTGAATAATTGATATGAGCAACCCCACACACAGAAGTGACATCGCAAGGAGTACAGGTAAACTGTGTTGAGTGTATACAAGTAGGATCAGTGCAGGAAAGTCTGCAAGACTTCTGTAGAGACATATACAGGACATGAGGAAATACACAGGACAAACACATGCACACAGTTGAGGATGAGACTTGGAAAAAATGGATGAGCCATGTAATAAATAGACACACACAATGGCATCACACCTCCTATGTTCAAACATTTGTATGCCGAGATATTGTATTGAATCATTTATATGACCTTTGCCCCCCCCAAAAAAAAAGTTCAAGTCCACAATGGAACTAGAGACCAAATAACAGATTAAACTTGCAATTAATTGACAGGGTGCAAGTCAACTTTTGAGAAAAAGAAAACCATGGGGTTCTATGTCACAGTAAATACACATGTACAAAGAAAATCTCCAAATCTTGAAATCCTCTGCAAAAAACTGAACAACTTACAAACTGATTGCCTCGGGCTAAAACCCACTACTAAAGTAGCGGGCATAATAAAAAAACATTTTCCCACTAGCCGACTTGAACGACTGACCTCGTCATTGCGTTACGTAAGCATACTAGTGACGCGCTCTACCAACTGAGCTAAGCGGGACTTGTTGTGGGGTAAACATATTCTGGATAAATAGCTTCGGTTTAAGGATCACAAATAAAAATAAACCGCATTCATATTCAGCGCGATCACATGCTTCAAGCGAAAATGTGGTTGTAAGCCTAAAGGTCTTTCAACAACGACTAAGATAACATTCTGTTTGCACAGATCCCAAGAAATAGATCTTATAAAATATTTCATCTATTTCTAACAAATGAGTGAGCAGATAGGTTTTCAGCATCCAAGCTTCAGCCACTTCCTCATTTGTGAGTTTTGTCACGGAAACGCTATCTCTGCTGGCAGTTGCTCAAAATCAAACAAAATGATTGCACAGATCAATTGACATATATATAAACTATAGATCTGTGCAAGCAAATTTTTATCTCAGTCGTTGTTAAAAGACTTGCGACCACATTTTCGGTCGAAGCACGTGATCGCGCTGAATCTTAGAAAATTTCCATTTCGGGATATGGCTGGATCCACCGCATCACTGTGCTGCTGAGCCCGCCCATAAAGCTTTAAGCAACATGCTGACAGTGGTGCAAAAATAGTTAAATCATGATCCTAAACTAATAATTACCTCCTCCCTCATTATCATAACCCAAATTTCACAAACAACAATGAGGAAACCATGAAAGTCTAAATTTCTAACTATGATTTCCAAGTTGTGTGGCAGACAGAGAAAACGAACAAGTTGCGCGAGTACATGACATCATCCTGGCGTAAAAGCAGGGTAAAAATGCAGGTAGGTGAGCACAGGAAAAATTCTAGCCCACCGCGAGGGTCGAACTCGCAGCCTTCAGATGCCAAATCTAATGGAATCGGTATGGCACCGCCTAGATAAAAGTCTGACGCTCTATCCGATTGAGCTAGGCGGGCCTGTCCGTAATGATATACTCGGGTACCATAACTGTATCTCAAGATAATGTCCATTCCAAAACCAACCAACCTTGTCTTGTCTCAAATAATAATACAAGGGTGATACATGGAAACAAGACATACAAGCGGATGGGCCAACAGATCAAACACCAACTCTATGCACTACCTTTTTCTGCGGGCGACGACAATGAGGAGGCATATACAAGAGAAAAACGCCACTCACCTGTCCTGAGAACCGAATAATCTCTCGTTTTTCTAGGATGAACAAAGTTCGCTCAAGTGCATGACTCGAGTACTGCTGTTGCGTTACGAACTCGCGCACCAAGCTCTGGTAACTCGTGCTCCAACCGACAGGCAACCGCCGGCGAAGTTCCTTCTCAATTCGCGTCATCTCCTCGTTCAGCTCGCCACGGGATAGACCATCCGCAGAGCCAGCTGAGACGGCATCCATTGTCGAGAACTTGAACAATCGGATGGCTTCGTCGACGTGGTGGGTTTGTACAACAGGCGAGAGCGTAAGCTTCGCCAGAGACTCGGAAATGCGGATGATGGCTTCAAGTTGCCTAGATATCTTTTGTCAACGCGTTGAAAGGCCATCAATATAACTACGGTTTACCTGACAGTAATCGGGATGGAACTCCTTTCGTCATTGTCACGTTCCACTTGCTGTACTTGCTGTCGCAAACTCACGAAATGACTGCTCAGCATTTCCTGTGCATCTGGTGACAGTCGAGGTGCACATTTACTGTTGCAACACCACCGCAAGTCAGAATAAGAACATCCAAGTTGTACGAAGGCTGACCTTTTGCAGTAGGCGATATACCGCTTCATCTTATCGATATCTATTTCGCCAACGGCCTCGCCATTTTCGTCTGCATTTTGATTTGGTCGATTCATATGAATATTCATGACGTGTTTCGCGATCATCTAAAAAAGTAGTTGGCGGAAGTGCTTCTATATTGCGTATCAGGCTCACCTTATCCCGCGTTTCATTGTGCTCATCTTTCACGATAAATATCATATCAAACCGGGACAAAATGGTGGTTTGGAAGTCAATATTCTGTAGAGGTGCTATTAGCCCTGCAAAAATTGAATCAAAAGTCCAATCCATACTTCACCAGGACTTCTGCCTTCGTCATATCGTCCCCACACAGGGTTTGCCGCCGCAAGGACACTGGTCCGCGAGTTCAAGACAGTAGTGATACCAGCTTTAGCTATTGATATCGTCTGCTGTTCCATAGCTTCATGGATGGCGACGCGGTCCTCGTCCCGCATCTTGTCAAATTCGTCGATACAAACTACTCCAGTGTCAGCAAGGACCATAGCTCCGCCTTCAAGATAGAATTCGCGCTGTGGATTTGATAGATTAGGAGCATGGCAGAGCGTAGTGGAAAATGGGTACCGACCGAAACAGAATCGCGTTGGACCGAAGCCGTCAAACCAGCTGCACTGGACCCCTTGCCAGAAGTGTAGACGGAAATTGGAGCAACCTGAAGAGCACCTTCAGTGTTCAAACCCTTCCAATCCAGAGTAGAAATCAACCTTCTCGACGAATTTAAGCAATTGACTCTTCGCGGTACCAGGATCACCAAGAAGTAAAACATTGATGTCACCACGTAGTCGCATGCCATCAGGCAAAACCTTTTTGGAGCCACCGAATAATAAGCATGTTATGGCCTTCTTAATATCTGAATACCAATTAAGTAGGATATGGAAATGGCAAAGAGAGTCCATACCTAGACTTCCGTATATACTCGGGCCAACACTTTTAGCAAATCGTTCATAGAAGCCATCGCTTCTTGCCATTTCGCCATATTCTTCTTCTTCTTCTGGCGTAAACTGCACGCCGAAAGGATTAGACCCAGCGCCATTCGAAGATCCAGATGTCTCCAAGTGAACCAGGCGTAGGTAAGGTTGACGTAAAGCGGCAGGACCTGCAGATTTCTACGAGCCAAAGGAAATGGTCGGATGAGTCAAAATAAGTAGAACGGGTTACTCACATTCCTTGCGGACTGGAAAGTTGAGTATATCCCGGTCGCGACCACCCTGGATCCGGGCACAACTTTGCCTGTTAGGTATCTATCCGCTGATAAAAGCATGTGCCTTGGAAGCTCTCCAACTGGTACCATATCAGGAGCCTCCTGCAGTTTCAGAGTCTGCTGATCCACGAACGACGACTTGGAGTGTACGATTATGTAAGGGTCCATCGGACAGTCTTTCTTCTGGTTCTCCAGTTCTGGGGCATCACACGTTCTCGGCAACCCACGATCAGATCCACTACCCAATCCACCCATTCCACCAGGCGGGTAGATAATTTTTGTAGATCTGCATGCGCGACATTGCAAGTGTAGCTTTGTCGAACGAGAGGAGAGAACGGAAGCGGAGATGACAATGCCTGGTATACGGACTAACTTGTTCATCGTGTTGGCTGTGAGATCGCGAAATTGGAGCATGTTAAGGCCGGATTTGAGAGTTACTTGTACTTTGGGTATCGACTGGGAAGCGGCTTCTGTGCGTTCCTCGGACCCATTCGCGAGTGGGAAGAGAATGGTGCGTGCAGCCTTGGTAGCGGCATTCTCAAACTGCGGCATCCACTAAGTAGTGCATCATTCATCTTGGACTCTTCTGTACTCACCAATGGTAAAATGTCTGCAGGCCTGTCTTGTATTGCATGGGCAAGCTCATCGTTGTACAAACCAACGTGACGCAAATCGACTTCTAGCTGATGCTGCTTCAACAGAAGATTCCCTCTCAATTTGTCTCTAATAATGCAGAGCATGGTCAATAACATGAAAGACGCGTTCGGAGTTCTGGTTGTACTCACCGGTAGATGAATTCGCCTCCAACACGATACTGGAGAAGAAAGTCGAATAAAAGTTTTTCGCTCTCCGATGGGGAGTCTGGTGCAGACGCCGCGGGAGGATCATGTACAGAGACATTGTAGACGTGATTTGCGTCGAAGCCAGACATGATGATAGTACGAAGGGACCTTGTAACCTGAAGCTGCGTCGGACCTGTGAATGAAAGATTCAGGGCAGGTCACACCGCGGACATTACATAATTGGCGGAATCTTACATAAAGTTCAACCGTCTACGCCAACCGAACACAACACCGGAGACAAGAACCCTTTTGGGTCGCTCGCAAAACCTACACAAAACCTTCCGCATTTAAGTATATGATTGAATTGTGCGCAGCAAATCCTATCACGTGCTCAAAGTTTGCGGAAGGATATGTGACGAACAATAAAGCAAATCAAATATTTTGAATTTGGATGGCCCGTTTAGGTAAAATACATGATAAGGATATGTCCGAGTCGCATAAAAACTTTCCGATTGTTTAAAATATGTGATGCCGAAATATCACCGTATTTGGCTGATTTGACAGAATATGTGAGGGTAGCATATTTTAAATAATTGGAAGGTTTTGCGCGTGGCGCACATTCTATCGCATATTCTATATATGTAAATACATATGCAACTCGGACATATCCTTATCACGTATTTTACCTAAACGGGCCATCCAAACTCAAAATATTTGATTTGCTTTTAAGTATGTTGCTGTGCACACCAATTCGATCATATACTTGACAAATGTGGAAGGTTTTGTGTAGGTTTTGCGAGCGACTCAAAAGGGTTCTTGTCTCCGGTGCAAACACATCGATTTCGATAAGTCAATGCCTGAACACAGAGTAAAGATGTATATTAGGGGACTCATATCTATGTTGTATTTTCTAGTAGGCCCATTGAAATTTTCTGCCGGCAGGTGCACTTCAAGATCTAGGCTGCTGAGTAGCAAACAAGACGGGCCGCCCATGTAGTAGCCAACACGCTATGCTCATATTTTGGTTGTATATGACTGTGACATAGTTTATTCTAGGGCACTTTTATATTTTTGTAGGTCCCATCTGACCTTTAAGTTTGCGATGGTCAGAGATGCTGGATCTTTGGTCTGTATTATTTACGACTGATACTCCTGGACAATTTAATCTGCGCCATCCGTCGTTGGCTCTACCTCCGCACAAAGATAATAACAACCAGTGTTGGTACATATTCCTTTCTGTCTTCACTCATTTAGATGCGGTTGCAGAGCGATGCCTCGTCTTGATTTGACAAGTGAGCATGGAAGACACATCGTAAATATTTTGCATCGTCTTATCGGTTGAATACGAAGCGATTTTATCAGGACATTCACCTAGTCGGGGAGGCTAATTAAAACTTAAGCAGGCGGACCAATGAATCTTCGCAGTCAGGGCGCGTGCAGCTAGTGCTGCGCGCATTAAGCGCCCGTTGATATCATGATGTACGAGAATAAGTTTCCCGGTCTCGAGAGTGCCTAGAAGACGTTTCAACCCTACTAGAAGGCTGCGGACTGTACTTAAGCCATTTTGTCTCAATACGCAGTAGAAAAACCATGTGAGCTTATCGATGACTGCCTTCCGCCAACCTCCAGTAGTATTAACATCCAATTTTGTATAAATATTATACGAAGATCACTTGAGATATTCCCCGCTAGACGACACCACTCAGTTTGTCGGACTATGTAAGGCCGAAAGCTAATCGCCATCAATATTACAATGAGGATCTCGTACTGAGCCTTCCAGATCGAATCAAGTCCGTGGACGTCACGAAGTACTTCTCGATCTGTTATTGTGAGACGCACAGTCTAACTTGCCTGCGGACGATGAAACGGCTCCGGATATGCGTAGTCGCAATCTCCAGTAATAGATGTTGCACGCTGCGGTTCTGAACAAGATGTTATGTAGAACGACCTCCAGATATGGCCAACGACGTTGTAGGGTCGCCTAGTATTCAGTGGCATGCATTGAACTGGGCAGCAGAAAATTACTTGGGTGTGTTGGCCAGTATGTGACGACGAACTTCAGTTAAATGATTCGAGTGTCGTCCGTAACCTCCGATCCATCCACAACCTACGGCGCGTTGAGAGCATAACGTAACGCACGAAAGAGGTACACGAAGAGCCGACAATGGAAAACATACGATGATGCAATTGATGATGAGCAACTGGCGAAAGCGCAGGATGGCAGAGGTCTGCGCATTACCGCCGCGAAGCTGTCAATTTCGGAACGTGGCTGCGCTCAAGCACATGGTCCACAACCTGTCAGGGTTATCATTCGTAGGGAATTTCATTTGATATTTGATTTCTTGATTCAAAACACGCCATACAGCTTTTCAAAGACAGTTTGAAAGACGGAGCATGAGAAGATATCCACTCGCCAAAACGGATGGCGGATCACATCACGGTGGCCAAACAAAGTCGTCCAATATGTCCTTGAACGTGTCAATGCGTGTCAAGGACTCCAAACCACGACGACAAGAAGTGTACCATGTGCTTTCCCGCCGGAGCCGTGCTGTATATTCGGAGGAGTAAGCCGGGAAATGAGTCAAAAGGTGTTAGCCAAGGCGAAATGTGTAAGCAGCGCTCGGAAAGAAAGCCGAGGACCCCGGCTGCGGAGTCTCCTGGGTCTTCACAAAGGCACTGTCAGATTCCCAGCCAACTGGTTACGGTGCCCGCAGTTCACATCCCCTTGATTCCTTTCTTCCACCACTGTCTCGTTGACTCATTCCACATATCCTCATCCTCGCTTCCGTTAAAGTTTTCTTTTAAACTCTCCGCAGCGTTTCTAGCATCATGTCGGATCCTCAGACTAACCTCCAACACACTGGCTTTGAGGCCTACACCTCTGACTACGCCAAGCAGCAACAGCAAGGCCTCGATTTCTTTTCATTTCACTCGCCATCCGACATCCTCGCCCCTCACCCTGATCTTTTTGAGTCTGAGCTCGACTCCAGCCTCGCGGCATTTGACGAAGTACAGCTCCAGCTCCTCACTGTCGATTCCAACGACGCCTTCTCCTATCTTCGATCGGACACCCCAACGTGTGGACCTCCCTCCACCATCACCGTGTCCTCCGAGTCGGCATATGACTCTTTGTCCTCTCATTCTGAATCCTTCTACAATTACCCAAACTCTCCCTACGCCCCGACAAACTACTCGTTCCCTCTCGACCTCGAGATGGACTTTCAACGCATTCGCGTCGATAACGTCTCTGATTACGGCGTCAGTGCTCCACCGCAGACCACAGTCGACCCTAACTCTTTTGGTGCCCTACCGCCCACTCCGCCTCGAAGCCCGCCCGTAGCCACTCCTTTTGAACATCGCTCTAGCTTTTCTGATTACGGAGGTGCTCGCCCTGGTCGTATGAATGGGTCGTCTTCAGCCGACTATTATGCTAGCCTCAATTTCGGGAATGAGGCTCCCACCACTGTGTCCCCTTCCCATGTCAACTCTCAATTGCCCATCCCGCCTTCTGTCCCGCACGCGCGCTCCCTTAGAGGAGTTGACGATGAATCCAAGGAAGATGCGCGCAAGAAATACAGGTGTCCCGCTTGCCCTAGAGGTGAATACATTTCACTTCATTGTTGCCTTGTCACAGCTTGACCATCATCATCGCAGCCTTTGCCCGTGCTTATAATTTGAAGACACATATGGCCACACATGATCCCAACCGTCTCAAGCCGCATGTTTGCCCGCATGCCTCGTGTGGCCGCTCATTCAGTCGTAAACATGACTTAGGCAGGCACTTGGTCAGCATTCATCGCGATGAATCTGTGGGCTCTTCGCACCACTCTGGGTCGACGAGGAAATCAATTGGGGTTGAAAAAGGACCAAGAACTTGGTGTGACACATGTGGCAAGGGTTTGGTTGGCAGGGAGAAATCGTGCGAATGTAGTGACGTCAAGTAAACAATAGGTAGCTCTCGTATTATGCCTTATTATTTGCGTGAGTTTTGTTACACTGTCTCTGATGTCATATATGCTGAACTCCCTTTCTGCAGGCTATGCGCAACGCTTTCGGTCTTCCGTCGCAACCGACAGTTGATTTGTTCCCCGGTGCCATCATAATATATTGCACAACGGATCAACTCTCGTTGGCGCCGAGCCCCATTCGATGTGTCACGTATCGTACCGCCCAGCCGTGGCTGTGCCCAGCGACGAACGTGATCTCGAACTGCTCTTGCTCCCAAGAAACCTGCTTGGTCTCTAATATTCTACTTGTCTATTTTCATTGTGTCCTCGTCGACGTTTTATTTAATTTGCCAGCCAATATAGTCCCCAATAGGCTCTGTCATTGTGCGCCATTTGCCTTTCCTTTATTCATTCTTCTATTACATCATACATCGTAATTTGTTTCTTTATACCTGTGGATAACCTGACATGTGTATCGTATCTAACGCTGTATATGATCGTTACTTATATAAAGCAAGTACGAAATTTAGTCAGGTGACTGCCAGAGGAAATCAGGGCTCGATCGTCACGCAGTACTCTCTCGTGTCCGCTTGCATAATATTATTCAAAACCTCGCAGGGATAAAACCCATCGCTGCTGGGATGGTTCGAATCCACTTTCTGTCTCACACTTCATGACTTCAACCGTAAAAAAGCGATGACCAGCCTCACTTCAAGTTGATTTGCTGAGTGACGTGCAAGACCCTCGTAAAGGCCAAAAGCTCACTATCGACTTTGGTGTAAAAATCTCTGACACGGATAACTGGTAAGCGCCATTCTTCTTTGTTACTAAACAGCTATACTCGCAGGCTGAAAATCCAAGATGGTCAGAGGGCATGCTCAAGGCGCCAGTGCTCACAGTTACTTTAATTAAAGTCTTCGATAGCACTGCTTCAAAGTATACGTTTGGCCCGCTTTGAGTCTTGACGGACCCATCAAAGACGACCCCCATCTTTACGTGGTTCAATACAGTACAGGATCGCGTGGAAGCGCCGTAAGCTTCTACTTAGTGCGATTGCTCTTTTACATTACACTAAACAATATATGTGCTTTTTACAGGACACCGTTCGCGGTTTTGCGGCCAAGTTCTACACCGACGAAGACAACTGGGACATTTTCGGCAACGACATTCCAGTGTTCTTCATCCAAGATGCGATCAGATTTCCAGATATCATAACTGCCGTCAAACCGGAAGTCCATGACGAAGTGCCTACTGGACAAAGCGCCCATAATAATTTCTGGTAAATAATTTATAATAGAATCAAGTCAATAGATAACTATAATGATTTTGTTGGTCTTCAGCTCATGGATATTTTGATATTTTCTGCTAAAGACGACGCCTTATGTCCCCATTAGCTGCCCACATGGTCATGTCTGACCGTGATATCCCATGATCGTATCGCATGATGCAGGGCTTTGGCGTTAATACTTACACTCTCATCAACGCTGAGGGCCAGCGCCACTTTGTGAAGTTCCATTGGATTCCTGAGCTCGGTGTCCACAGTCTTGTGTGGGACGAAGCCCTTAAACTCAGTGGACAGGATCCTGGTATGCCGTTTTGATTGCGATTTTTCATTTACGACGGAAGTAGACTTCCATCTAAAGGATCTCCATGAAGCAATTCAGAATGGCTGTCCCGCCATATGGAAATTTGCCATTCAGACCATTCCGGAGAAGAATGAGCATGACTTTGAGTTCGATATTCTCGATGCGGCCTGAAGAACTTGTTCCCCATCTAGGTTATTGGCGAATTTGTTTTGGGCTGTGTGGTTGACGAGTTCTTCACGGAGACTGAGCAAGTTGCCTTTTGTACCAGGTATGCTCAAACTAATACTTTATTGACTGATGCACTTGCAGGGCTAACTTCGACCTGACCCAAGCCACATCGTTCCAAGAATAGGCTTCAGTGACAATCCGTTGCTGCAAGGACGGAATTACTCATACTTCGATACGCAGAATTCTAAATTGGGAATCAACTAGGAAGAAGTGAGTCTCTGCCGATGGCTTATGGCAAGCTCAAACTTGAAGCGGCTCCCTATCAATCACCCGGTTTGTCTAATCTTGAACCACAGCCCTGATGGGCAGAGCGGGCATCGCATTACGAAGCGTAGCGTAAACTACTGGCCCAACCGCCAAGATGTAGGCCACCCTGTTCCCGGCCACGAAGGTGGATACGTTGATAAAGGTTAGGATCATATGTTACCCTTCTGACCGCTGGCCTGTTTTATTGTAGGTTTGCAGAAAGTCGCTGGAATCAAGCAACGCGTATGTGCCAAGAAGTTTCAGGAACACTTCAACCAACCAGACACAACATTTCTATAATTCACTCTCGCCTCCAAGCTCGTCGAGCGACGACGTAGGGACATCTTACGGTGTTATAGGCAAATATACCATCATGATGGCGTTGGCAGCTGCTACTGACACTTTGAAGATCGGACCTGGACCAAAAGGCTTCGCAGCCAACTATGCGTACGAAATCAGCAAACATAGGTGTTACGAACGTGAAACCTATGGATTAGTTCCAGCAGGCGGGGTTTTAAGTGTGTCGCTGATGTGCTCGGGCTTCAATGCGTTCGCCAAGTGTTAGAATATTGGGACAAAACAGATGTAGCTTTATGTAAATCCTGATGTTTTCAAAATCCATTTTCATGTGCAGATAGAATATTGATTGTTACTATATTCTGTGGCAGTCCTTATTATTATTAGCCTATTATTTAAGTGGTTTGAGGCGCCGCTTACGCCTGCTTTCAATCGACTTCGATCACATGTCACACTAAGACACTCATATCCCTCATGGACATCAACGATCTTCACCCGCCAGATGACTATAGTCATAGATTTTTTATCTGGCATGAATGGATACAGGTTTGCTGCATTTTACTGTCGTTCTACTTGCTCTCAACCCAATCGTTAGGCCAATGGACAGTTAACCAATGAGAATGTCTTTGACTATTTCGCAACGTCCATGTTCTACGACAAGCAAAGCAACAACCAGGTTCTGCGCATGCAAACTATGCATACCGGCATGCCCATTGTGAACGAGGCAGAAGAGCTAAAGTGAGCTGTCGCTACGTTCGGCATGTTTCTCATGTTCCAACGCTCTTTGTGTTCTACAGACGATTTACTGGGATTGAGTTTGCCGTTGTACACGCGCAACCACCTTATATGTTCATCATTCACAAACGAGAGCGAATTTCCCCAGATGAAGGTGCCTGGTGGTCTCGAAAATGTCAAATTCTCGCTGACGAGCGTGCATATCAGTTCGACCACTAGCCGCCTATTTTATCATGAACAATAGAATATACCAGTCTCCGGATTTGTATACCGTTGTTTCTAATCGTCTTGTAAGTACTTCAAAGTCTTCTGATCTAAGAATGAACCTAAGAACCGGGACAGCTTACATCACTCTACTCACTTCAATCATCCTTGGACACGCTACGAGCTTATAGACCGGATTACACACCTCGGACAGGTTTTGTTTGGCCAATAACGGACCCGTCTCTCACAGATGATGCCAGTAAGAAACGTGGAGCAGATGAGGAATTGCCGAGTAGGGACGACCAACGCGACACTCCTACTCCTTCTACAAAACGCAAACAAGGCTCCGTTCTGAATGTGACAAAGAAACAGCAGAACAACATGCTGCTTTTGAACGCTATGAAGACTACCGCTATTCATTCAAACACGTCGTTTTCGTCTCATGCATTAGAAACGGGCCCGGGGACTGAAAGTACTCCAACTGAAACCGCTCACGCTAGTTCCGGTATACGTTCTTCTACCACCCCTGTTCCATCGGCCGCTCGGGGTGGAACTCCGAAAGGCGTGGCTAGCGCACCTACTCCACAAGAATCTGCTGTGAAGGCACCAGCTGGCGGAGGCAAGAAGAAACGAAAACGTGAGCAGACTCTAGTGAATGGAGCAACACGCTTTGATCATGATGTCACAGGGACTTCCCTTTGAGCTGCAAGTGATTCAGTGGTTATTGAAGCTGAATGGACATCGGTCGTGCACATGCACCCGTCTTTGCCACGTTGGTATTGTTAGAGTAAAATAACCTCCGCCGTATTCTGATGCTTGCAGGGTGTCAGGAGATAAACGAAATATGTATCTGCTCCTGTAGATTTGTTGCATGATGCCACACCGGCCAAATTATGTTGGTATCGAATTCTCGATTGTCGCAGGCCCGAACTGAAAGTATGTATAAAGGCTATCGAGCCCCAACGCCTGTGATCTTCCCTGTTAACCACCCTAGTGGTGTCTGTAGCCCACCATTCCGAGATGCTGCTCCTCCACCTACACCTAGTGATAGTGGGTTTGCTGACGTAAAAGACTCCCTCCTGGCTTTGGCCGCTGCTTGCACTGACAATAAATGGATAAAGGGTGTATCAGACAAATATCGAATCACAGAACATTGTCCGGTCCACTTAAGGGTTTCGTAGACCGTTACACCGTGCATGAGACAGAAGTAAGACGAACCTGATGAGTCAATCTCTTCCACATTGGTTTCTAATACCAACCCGCCCTGGATTATTTCGGCGAGTATGTGATGAACCTCCACGATGAGCAAATGAACAAATATACTTCGTCGAGATAGCTGAACGTGCCTACTTCGTCGAAATGGAAAACGAGATCTAACTCGCATACGTTTTCGAAAGTCCGGTCTAACGATTCAACAAATACCTGGAAGATTCAGTATACTTTTGGGTATGTCTTGATGGGTCTGCGTACTTGTATCAAATCCAGGATGCCGAGTTCACTCTCCGCTCCATCGACCACAAAAACGAAATAGAGTGTTGCATAGCTCCTGTATACGACCCTCCATCTTTCATCCGCGTCATCTTGAGGACCCAAGAAGGCCTCAAGCTCCGGCGCGTCGAGAAAGTTACATAGACCAGCTGGCCGAGATGAGATGAGAGAGAATATCTTTTGCACAATGGTTTGCTGGGCTTGGTGCAAGGGTGTATAAAATTTTGTCAGTCGGGGGATGCCTGACGTATTAACTAACCATATAACGTGAGTATATATAGAGCAATGGAAAAGTGGTTGGTGCTGACAGATGAGTACGGCGTGGATCATCGTAACCAAAAATCAAAGATCGTACAGACAGGAATGACTGAGCGGGATCCGATGAATGATACTAAGCTCATCCGTCAACTTATGAGAAGTCTCGGAGCTGAGTGAGAGTCGAAGTGGGCAATCTGCCATAGCCCAAACAGGAAAAATACAACCAGAAATAATTGCTTGTTACTACTTATTATTATTACATTGGACGTCAACCACAAATTCGCAGGTACGTATATTTTCTTAAGCTTCGTCCCGAGGAAGTTGCCACCCAGGCTGTAACCGTCCAGCCAAGTTGCTGACAGGACCAGAAAGACCCCCTTGACTCTTGAAACTCTCCAAGAAGTTTTTGATCAGATTGTAGTCCATCGGCTCCTCCTCTTGATCATCGTCAGCATCGTCACCACCACCCCTCTCCAGTATTGATTTAAGCTCTGCATCCATTGCCGCCTCGATGTCTGCATCGTCTTCGGTTGAAAGTGCTTTCGCCTTGCCTTTGCCTTTATCAGCCTTCGTTGACTTCGTAGTTTGTTTCGGCCTCTGTGTTCGAGCTAGTTCTGCATCCATGGCTTGCATCACAGCTTCGAATGAATCGAGGTCAGGATTGATATTTGGTCGAGGTCCTGGAACTGGTGGCCGATTTTGCCGTGACTTTCCAGCTGATCTGTCCGTCGCAGGCGGATCTTTCGCGGAGATTAAATTCGCTGATATCGCACTGGAAGGCACGAACACTGTGAAGATAAAATTATTTAGAAGCGGCTATCACACTAGAGGAGTAAACTGACCTCCCCTGCCCTGACGGTCTCGCACTATTTCACCCCATTGCTCGTCGGAAATGCCAAGGGCCTGTCGCGAGAACTCCAAAAACTCTTCCTCTTCTTCTCTCATATCAACTTCCACTTCTCCAACCACCTGTGGCTGCTCCTCTTCCGATTCATCATCGTGTTCAACTACGTCTTCGTCATCAGTCTCGTCATCGGAATCGACACCGTCGTATTTATCTCGAGGTAAGATAGGTTGGCGTATCCGCCTCACTGGGCTTTCAGGAGCTGCTGGGCCTTTGTCTGCATTGTCTTTACTAGCTTGCTCATCCACGACGCCCGTCTCCAGCGTGGGAGCGACTCTCTGTGAGTTAGCATGAAAAGAAGCGGGCATTTGACCATACTCGGCAGGCTCCAAACCTGGGACTAGTTTGTCCATGGCTGCCTGTCGTGCTGCATGACTATCGCTTTCAAGCTCCTCCTCAGAAGAGGTATTTTCATCGCTGAATTCTTCGTCTGAAAATTCCTCGCTGAGGAATGACCGTTTCAATGTCTGCTTTGCGCGTAAGAAGGTATATCAGACTTACTCTTCGAATTTCGCGCCTTCGACGTGGCCTTCCCCTTCTACAAAATTTTCGACCTTTTGGGCCAGATCTTGAAGTCTCGAGGCTTGTTCTGTAGACATGCGGTCTTCTTCAATTTCCCAAACCTCTGGCTTGTCGACATCCATTGCGTCCCGGGATTCGTTTTTAGATGCGCCCATCGTCTTCTCTAGCATATTATCGAAATCTTGCGCGTCCACATTCAGCCAATCATCCGAATCCTCTTCATCCCGAGTGGAAGGGATTGGGTTGTCTGAGGCCTGCGATATCGCGGTAGTAAGCATGGCAGAGAATGACGGTCGAGTCGCATCGCTGAAGTTCCGCGTCAGAATCAATATACAAGTCCCACAAATTACAAATTTCTTACTCTGCTCGTCGGACTTCCACGAAAGTGGCAGCCGCCTTATCCTCTAGAATGTTCCACTGCTGCGAACCTTCCAGTTCACTTCTGAAGTAGCCCGTAGAAACCAAGTTTTCAATGTACTTGGTGTATTCCGGATTGCGACGGAGTACCTCTTTCCGTGCTTCGGTCTATCCCAGCCCAGGTCACTAATTTATCCAGAGCATACAGCCATGAATCCTTACAGATGACTTGACTGCATCGGCATTACTACTTGAAACGTCTGTGCGGCTTTTACTTTCCTGATAGAGCATCTCGAAGCCACACGCCTGCATATATCATCGTCAATTCTGGTTGTTGATGGTTCTAGGTGGTCGACATACAATTTTCATACCAACATCTCGCCAGCGCCATTCTTTTGTCCCTTCATTCTCTTGCCATCTGCCAAAAATTTTAGGAGGATGGAATTTCTGACCGATTAGCTGCGCATATGCAGTTCGTGTTAGTTTGACAGTTCTGAGAACTGACGGGTTGGGAGAGAATCGCGACATTCGGTGTGCAGACTGTGTTCATACGACTGAGCTACAATCTGATTTAATTTGAGAACATTGCAACTCACGCGTAGTTGGATGGCATCTCGTGTGTAGAATGTTTCAATTGGTTTTTGGACGAGGGCGGGATTAGCAGAGAGTGCTCGAGCGATATCTACTGGAATATAGGCCTTAGTTGTATGAACATGGCTTTTGGAGGCAGTCGGATACCTTGTGCGAGACATGCGTTAGTGCAGTGAGTACTAAACCCGACTGGAACTCAACATACCCCGATATTCTTTGCCAGATGAGCTGTTCCACCTCCAAAGTGGCTCGAGTGTTCACCGTCGGGTCCCTCACAAGTATCAAAGCGTCTTCGGGAGCGATCCAGTCTTCATCCTTATCTTGACCGATATTCTCTCCTTCTTCGTCACTACTTTTGTAACGACGACTGCGTTTTCTAGACGGTGGAGACACATGTAAGAGTGGCACAAGATGGAGGTGCGAGGTGTAGATCCAGACCTGTGAAAAGCATTAGGTGTAAACGGTTCAAGTCTGGAACATAGGGAGAGCAGAACGCACCCTGTTCTCAGTATTTGATGGTTTCACCCACGAAGGCAATGCTTCCGCTGCCTCGATGAGGATGAATTCACCATCTGTGTCGAATACACTGTAACAGAAATTATAGACTTGGAAAGGTTAGGCCAGAAAACGAGTTCAGCTCACCTTATAACGACGTCCCACTTCTTACTTACTTCCTTCAACAACCACACTACACACCATTCGTCGTCGACACAGTCACCCACTCTCATTCGTCCTTCAAGCATCCATCTGTCACTATCAGGATCAGGAACAACTTTCAGCTCAAATGGATCTCGATGCCAAATGAATTCCGGTATCAAGGACTGCACGAAGGAGTCAATGCATGCTGCGAAACTCGTCACGGATGCTTTGTCGGCCAACGCAGGGGGCGGGTAGAGCGTGTATTGAAGGGTGTCCTCAGATATAGCAGGCGGACGACTAAATATGTCCATCCTATCCGAGATAACTCGGGATGTTTCGAGCGCCTTTTGCGATTGAATCTACGCAATGGTGGGACAGAGTTCGAACTTTCAATTGTCGATCACCTCACATCCCAAAAAGGGTTGAGCTCTGCATTGACCGTCTGACTGCTTCTCCGAGTCCGCCATGAGCAGTACATCCTTCAAAGACCGGAATTTGCTTGCGGTTATTGGAGATGAAGTCCGTCATCATCCTCTAACCTGTTTCCCATGGTACTGATCTCACATGTCTCCAGGATTCCATTACTGGTCTCCTACTTGCCGGTATCGGGCACGTAAACGAACACCAGAGGAAGAACTTCCTTGTCGTCGACGCTAGTCAGCATTTAGACATTGATCGGGATAAAGGACAGACACGCTGATGATCTCGAACTCTCTGCCAGAGACCCAGGTGTCCACTATTGAAGCTGCATTTCAAGACTTTACAGAACGACGGGACATCGCTATTCTTCTGATAAATCAGCATGTCAGTCTTTCTGCTTGACGGTATCACAGATGCCAAATCTCATGTCATCGTATATCTTGCTGTTCAGATTGCAGAGAAGATACGGCCTACAGTTGATAAGTACCAACAAGCATTTCCCGCGTTACTTGAAATACCTGCGAAAGATTTTCCATATGGTTTGTCCCTTATGTCCAGATGCCAATCCATGATGCCGAAACTCCTCATCTCCTGCAGATCCAGAGAAAGACTCGGTACTCAAGCGTGTCCAGAAGATGTTCGGAGAGTGAAGCACCTAGAAGAAATTAGTTGTAAACCTGTCTTGAAGACACAGGCTTATATCCCTAGGTCATTTTTTTACCATGTATTCTGCCATTCCTTTCGATACATAAAGCCGCGGATGATATATTGTTCAGCCATTACAACGCTACATCAGCCATGCGGGAGTGAGAATTGAATGCAAACATGAGAAATACAGTCATATTATGAATTCCATCGTATGGTAGGCTCGTTCTCTCCTACGCCATTAGATTTCTCTACGAATACTCGTAAAGGATTACGACTGCCGGAACCTACAACGCGAAATCGCTCAATACGCTGCCAAGGATGGACCAACCACAAAAACCTACTTGGAATGTCGATTAATAAATATCGGAATTCGAAATAACCATCATCGTTCTGTCGGATGTGTTAATCTGGCACTAAACATGGAACCAGGGCAGAACACACTCTGATCAGATCCGCATGAACCTCGCCGTCTGTCCACATTTCGCGATGTGCTCGATTCACATTTGTTTCCGTTGGCCCAGTGCGGTTGCCACGCAGGGCTGAAAACATTCCAATAAAACTCCATCCCTTGCTTTCCGTCCTTTTCGTTTCCATCGTGTCCTCTGTCGGATGCACTGGAAGGGATATTGGCGGTAATGGGGCTCCACTTAGATACCTGAACACTCCCTTCGACCGCTCCCATACGTTCAATGCGCGGTCCTTCGTCCACTCTACTGCTTCATTCAGAGTTAACTCCGATAAAAGAGATACTTTATCTCTTGTCCAATATACCACGGTATCGAGATAAGATTCAGGTAGATCATTGTGTAATGTTGATAAAGACCCTGGAGGTTTTCCTTGGACATAGAAGTTCAAAATCATATGCTCGCGACCTGTCGAATCCACGAAGATTTGTGAGGACACATGCCGGTTGCGATGCCGTGGACGTATTGCCGATGGCGGATTGTTGTGAAAAGTTAGAGGTCCTTGCAGATAGGCTGCAACCTGTATCCATGCAAAATAAGTCGGATTCTCAATTACAAAAGGTCCTTGAATGAGAACCTTTTTTGAAGCTTTTATGCGATCGCACGCATTGCCGTACAATACGGTAGGGGAATTCGACGAGAACAGCTCGGACGTTAAGGCATAAATCAACATTGCCGAAAATCCAGCACCCAGTAATATTACAGTCAAGTTTGTTGACCGTGCGGCTGCTCTAGTGACTAACCGAGGGTGTAGTGAGCGTCGAAAATTGGCATGAAAACGAAGTAGACTACACCTTTCCCACCAGTGCTCAATTCTGACCACTTTTTGACTTTTTCCCCATGCCGAATCGAAGGTTGCACGCCCAACTGAAATGGTCCGACTGATTCATCTCTTTGTGCTCCACGCCGTTTTTGATCGAGAGCTGCAGTCAGAAGTGACGACGGCAGTGGGTCCCGGTGTGTCGCATATCTTCTGCAGCCTTGTGAAACAGTTGGAGTGGATCTTGTCCGTGTTAAACACGCGAAAGGTCGAGGATGTGGGCGAAACAGTGCAGTATGTATACTACGAACACTCATCATCGAGGTGAGTGCAACACTGATTTGGAACGACCAAATCTGGACAAGGTATTGCGGGATAAACATGGGCAAACAGAGTCATCATTAATCATTCGACGCGTCTGGCACGCGTCAGGATGTTTACTTAGCTTTTAGTTGACAGGGACTCTCATTGAATATTACATAAGCTACACTATAATTATGTCCTGTTTGAACTGGAATAGCACTTCGAGGAGCGTCATGGTAAGATCGGTAGACAGTTACATGGCACTAGATCAAGCTTCCGGTTTGTTCGAGCCCTATATTGCAATTTTGTGGACAATACCATGCGCCGGATCAATGATAACGATTACATGTGCACTAACAAGCGGTTCAAATTTCATGTCTACTCGCCAAAGCTATCTAGACGCTCGACTACTGAGTTTTTTAGCTACGCAAAATAAAATATATCAATATTAAATTAAGCGCACGAACATAAGACACTTGCCGCTGGACTAAGGCCTGCTCCCTCAAAATATGCCAGTAGAAACTCTGTAGCAACCCAGTTATTCTCAACAGAACCCATGTTACGTATGACCAGCGCACGTTGACGTGCAGGGTCCCTAGGTGGGGCGGTGACTAGTATATCCAAGGGTGTATGTTTCGTGAAAGGTGCGTTGGGAAAAATCGACTTGAGGATTCGAAGATGGGATTGAGCGTCTGTCTCCTCCTCTGCTGTGATTATACCTCGCGTGTGGGCAGTTTTCATACGCGCTAGTAGAGCACGCATGAATCCGTCGCGGAGGTGGGTATAAGACGTTGATCGTGTCGGAACTGGGCATAATAGTTCAGCGATGCCAATCGTAACTGCTTAGCGAAAGATACACACTGATACGGATGACGCAGGTGGTGTTACGGACAATATGCTCTATTTTCTCTTCGGGGGTCGCGGATTTAGATATCTGTATCGTCCTTAGAGGTCGTGTTAGACATATGATAACCAGCCACACGGTTTACCTTTAACTTAGGATTATCAAGGTCGGCATAGAAGCCAACGGAGTAAACTTTGATGCCCAGAAACGACACAGTCCTGACGCCGAGGCCGACAAGAGAGAATTTCGGCAGCGGATTCTTCGAAGCAATTATGAGAGTCGTTGGAAACTCGATGGAAGTGGCGGGGTCAGCTACAATTCAATGGCATCAGCGAGTACATAAGGATGTTGATGAGTTTGAATGACACACTTCGAAAATCAGTAGTGGTAGCGTCGGGTAAAGACTCGGCATCAAGGTGAACGGTTGGTCGAAATGCTATTGAGGCAGAGACTAGAAATATTGACCCCCATAAAAAAGGTCCGAGCGAAGCCGAGGCATGAAATTTTGGATGCGCAGCGGATGAGAACAGCCGCCATGATCCCGTACGAGCTACCTTGAAGATGTGATGCTGGAGGAAAGGGAACATAATGAGCAGAGAGAGGGGCTCAAGTGGTGCGATCCACGTGCGGTTGGCGTGTACGTATCGTTATCACTGTATATGACAATCAGTACGCGTACACCTTTCTCATCAACTCAGCAATCCTCTGTTGGACTAGCCCTGGCGGTGGTAAGAGTCTAGAAGCAATTTGTCACCCGAATTACTGCGAGGACGCGTCATCAGAGGATTCGTCAGTCCCTTAATTTTGCTTATAATCACCGAACGTACGTTGAACCAAGTCGTCTTCCACCTACTACGTTATGGCGACAGACTTACTCGATTTATTCACATCTGTGACTGGCATAGACTTGAACGAGTACATCTATAGATCTGAAGGCATCTCTCACGACGAAATGTCCATTCTTGAGCCCCCTACGCCTGAGGAAGATGACAATCTTTCTCCGGAACAGTCTGCGTTCGAGAAACAACTAGCCTCTCTACAAATTTACCTCGATTCAGTTCCATACGAATGCGAGACTATTGAGGAAATGCAAGCCAAGCTGGAGGATATTGTCGGAAAGATAATGATTTGTGCTGAAGCCAAAAATTGGCTGTTGCTCACGACCTGGGATGGGATGCTACAATGGTACGTGTTGGCTCGTCATTAGATCAACCTCATGACCATAATGTGTCAACGTTTGTTTTCAGCTGGCTTCTTATGCGTTATCCCATGCCCAAGACCACTCGCGCCAAGCTTGTGCGACTGTATTACGAACTATGTCTTGTACCGGGATTAGAGCCACGCGTGACTCGCAGCTGGGCAGATATGCTCTCACGTCTACTCTCCAACAAGCCAGGGTTGAAGCGTAAACTTGAGGCCACAGACCTGGAACTGCCCTGGCAGCCACTGTGGCGTGCACTTCAGAAAGAGCTGTGGCCAAAGAAAAGGTTGCAAGATACTTCGTGAGCATTCTGCGCATGTGTCCACCTCTATCAACGCCAACATTTACAAATTTGGCCAGACGTAATGTAGTCAATATTCTTCTGTATGTTGCTGAGCAAAGCAAGCGCTACTATCCCGCCACTGAGATCCCCGCCATGCTCGAGACATTTGTTCCAATGTTAACCAAAGATGTGTGTTTTGTTCTTGTATATTATCCCTTATGGAATGCTCTAACGCCTTCAAACAGTCCGTCTTGACTATGGTTCCAGTGCTCACATCTTTCTTACCGCCAACTCATACCCATTTGTATCTTCCAGCCCTCTTCAGGCTATGGGAGGCCTTCAACTCATCTGTCGTGGATGATAGGCTGATCGAGCTGGTTGGTGATCTTTCTGAAGAACATGTTGCCGGCAAAAGTGTCGGAGAAGGTGGCGCGGAGTGGAAAGATGTTGGGATATGGACGGAGACTGAGTGGACTATGCTGATCGGGAAAGGGTTGGGGTCTATGAGTGAGTAATTTACTCCCTCGAAAATGTCGGAATTAACTGAGTACAATATATAATCAGACGTTCCTGTTGGAGCCACTAGAGTGAGGCTTTAAGATACGATTTTGAACTCACGTGTTAATCCCATGGTGTGCGTTAGGGAGCAAGTACAACTGGAGGACATGCAGATAGGACGGGTGATAGGAATTCCCTCCGAATCAAGAAAACCATTAATAGACAGCGTATGATCCTCATCTTTCTGTGATTTTTCCTTTGCTTCATTTCATTGCTTTATTATTAGATGCTATTGCGAAAATCCTGGTCTATTCGATGGCAATGGACGGACCTGTCCGGCAGGATGCAGCTCCCACTCCACGCAGTAAGGAGGGCCGTTTTGAAGCTCAGCAGACTGGGTTTCTAGAAGGCTCCAAAGCGTTAGATTCTTTAGACAGGCTCATCACAAGCACTGAATCCTTCTTTCATCCTTCGAATTCCGGACAGTGGACAATGAGCGTGAGTGATATGGTTCTTGCCGTCGAGGGGCTCAAGGTGTCATGCTGACAACTTGTATTAGCTCACTAATTTCATTCAACGGCTAATGTCGGAGTTCAGCAGACGCTGGAAGGAGGAGGAGTCGCCGGCTTGCCAGACCCCTGTCGTACGTCTTGTGTTCGGTTTGATTGATCGATTGATCGATGAGTTTGATACTGTGCGGCTCTTGCAGACTCACAGACTGACTCCAGCCATACGGCGCGCCTTCGTGAAGACTCTTCGTACACCTGCACTGTTATCCATGTTCTCTAAAGATCCAGTATCCATGGCCTACGCACAAGCTTCGTTACGAGTTATGGCTCTTTTAGAACCTGCACTTATCATGCCAGAGCTTCTCGAAAGGGCGTACGGAGGGCTCGAAGTTGTCAATGAAACTCACCGTACGACTGCTGTACTGAGCATGTTGTCTGCAGTTCCTTTGCCTTTGGTTTCCGAGAAGCTTTGGGTGGGAGGACAAAAACACCTCGTTCCGCTGTTGGAATTGTGTGTCCCCGGTATTGATCTCGTAAGTACCGTTTTTCAAATGGAATTAAGTAGCATGGCATCTAATGTTGAACATTAAGAATGATCCTATCAAGACTATTTGCGCGACTATGTTCATTGTGGCGGCTATCCAGCACGTAAAAATAGGAGATTTGACGATGCACCAATCCAGCTTCTCATTATCTAGTGATGCACCAGCAGAGAGTGTGATGGACACCTCGGGTGACTATGATCCACTGCCAGATGGTCCCGAAGTGGACCATTTTCCGATCTTCAGCAAAGACCAGGAACGAAACCTTGCCAGGGAAAGTACAGCCGGCCTTGCCGGTGCGTGTTTTCATGTCATGCTCAAATTACTATTCTGACCGAGTTCTATATTAGACTGGGTGACTTCTCTCTTCAGACGTGTCCTTGCTTTGTACGAGAATCTACCCGAAGAAGGTGGCAAGAAGGGGACAACTGGAGGGAGGCAGGAGGAGAGCGTCCTCAAATCCATCAAGAACATGATCGACATCATTTGTTTGCATCTATCTGACGAGCTTTTCGACCTAGTGTTGAAGCTAGTGTATGATTATGCAACCGTCAACGCCAAGTCAAATGCAGTGAGAGCTTTCGGCCAACTTATTGCTTGTCTGGCTCGGGTAAAGCCAGAACAGACTATCGCGAAGTTTTTGCCATTCTGTATCATGCAGACTCAAGAAGAATTGAAGCATGGAGCGTCAAGTATTCGAACGACATCGACGCATGCTGCCGTCCCATCGGATACTACATTGCACTGGAGTGTGTATATCTATGTTTGTTCATTTCCCATTGAGATTTACCAGCTACGAATATGCAGACATGTCTATTCTCCGGGGGTGTCTCGGGTATGGTGGGCCTGCGGTGAAATCATTCGTCTGTGGCAAAGACTGTCTAGCACTGATATTTCATCATTCAGCTTCTCAAGTACAAGGAACAGATTCTTGAGCTCTTGAAACTTCTCATCGACAAGACAAAGAGCGAACGTGGATATACTGGAACAGGCCGTCTGATCACCCGAATTCTGCACACGATTGGCAGTGTGTATCCTATTAACAGCCGGTTTATGAATACGGCAGAATGGGATGATCCAGGTGCCCTAGTTCATACCGTCTTTATATATCATATTACTGACAAGCATCTTTTGAAGAGTTTAATTCAGACCACAATAGGCAATGGGGACGCTTATACGAACCCCAAGACGTCAAAATTGAATGGCACGGTAAGATCCTTGCAATTAGTCGGTAAGTTGACTTCTGAAAGTGCTCCACAGTGCCAACGCAGGATGAGATCGCCTTGGTACTTGATATTCTCAACGAGATAGCTGAACCAGCCTTAGACAAGATTGAAGATTTGTTAAGAGTAGACAACTGGGACAATGTCGCCCGTAATGACTTCTGCCGGTAACATACGATATCATTTTTATCATTTTTTGCCAAGCTAACGCCTTCGTAGTTACCTTCACGTTCTCAAGTCTGTGTGGAGCGGCTTGCCAACTCTGTATCAGGAACATGACAAAAACGTCACACACCCCTGCCTCGATGATGAGTGCGAGGTTGCTGGTCTTCTCGTCACACACATCAATGTCAAAGCCGGCTTCAGTCTTACCGACCCCAGAGATCGACGGTATCAAACCGTGTTGAAGCATCGCACACGATACGGTGACGTTATCCACAGTGCTGCTACCAAATTGCGACAGAGTACGGAAGGCGAAGATCATATCGATGCGGTTATCGCTGTTGCAAAGGCTATTGATGCCTTCTTGTTGGAGTATGGGATGACCCGAGGCAACTATGACGGACTGCAAAAGAACTACAACCAAGCGAGAGAGTGAGCATATAGATTATCACCTTGGTATTATTCATGCTTATTGTTGTCTCAGTTTGAACCGAATGTGGTCGAAGCAGAAAGAGAACACGCGTCTAGTTTTCGTAAAGAGAGCGCAAGTTTATCATAGTGGTCGCGTCTACATGCACGCCCTATACCGTCGCCGCTCCGCGCTTGATGATAAACTTCTTGCCGACCTTGTTGAGCTCTGTCTTTCTCCTTATACTAGGGTGAGACGGTACGTGGGATATGTTTATGCATACGAATCGCGATGCTGATAGACGAACCATAGACACGCTCAATCCGTTTTGCACAACGTCTGTGGTGTAAGTTCACAGGTTCCCTCCATCGAGATTCATTCCTTGAACTATGTCTCCAGTACTATGTGCGATCCACTAGGTTTACTCTCCCTACCCTCTTGGACGCCCTCAAGAAAGGAACTGAGCCTGATAGGATGAAAGGAGCTCTGTACGTGTTATGGAACAAGGGCACCGGTGCGGGTTTTAGTCCATCATCGATTCATCTTGTCATTGACTATTTGCTCAGCGGCGTATGCACTTACTGGCGAGTGGTGCTACACACATGTTAAACAAACTCAGTAAACTCGTCTCCTACAGATCAACGCTTCCACGGTCAATACCTTTTGACCTTACTCGAGTCTCAGCATCAAGAAAAGGTGAAGTTTGGATACCCATATCTATCCCTTACTCATCCAAATGTGCAGCCTTCGATTCAAAAATTGGTTGGCAACTTGAGCACAGATTGCCTGACGCATCTCACAGAGGAAGCTGTCCACACCGATGCTTATACGCAAGATACTCTTGGTGTCAAAACTGCTTTGCGAGATTTAAAGGCGGAGTTCTCTTCTTCTGCAGTTGATCCTAGTCTTCTTGCTGAGGCACTCCAGAAAGCGCCCATACGCGCCACTAGACGGAAACATATGTATAACCAGACTGTAGGGAAAACAGACCGTGTTGTGGCACTCAAATAACTAACATTTTCATTGTAGATATCCGCGATACTCGCTGCTGCCGTGGCGCCAGCCACACATGTAAGCACTGTATAAGTTCCAACTGTGGCACGTCCCCCTGATCAATATATCGCAGTGGCGATACGTCGAAATGGCAACCAGATTCTTGCATGCCTTGCTTCGGCGGGATGTTCCAACTTCGCCGGATATTGCTAATTTTTTCATCGAGCACACACTCAGTCCACAACCAACTATTCGTGTGTACGCACAACGGTACGTATCGGAGGGAATAACTATGTCCAGACATTAATGATTGCTATTTTTCTAGGGCGGTCGTGAAATTGGCCGCCTTCGTCAAGATACGGACCTACGCCAAGTCCGAGGAGGAGCTGTGGCTGGACGAGTGGGCAAATCCTCTCCAAGGTCAGCTTCCTGTCACGGCTGAAGTCGTCCGAGACCTCCAGCGTTCCGCCGAAGATGACCAAAAGTAGGCAAGCGGCTTCTGTCGTTCTTCTGCTACTGATTATTACGATCTAGCGGTCCTTACATAGATAAAATTCCCACCGGGTTTCTGACTTGGACACCGTCACTCAAGTGTTATTCAGCCGTGGAACCGGGCGAGTCGCCGTTTTCTTGGGAAAGCCAATCGCGGCCATGTCTCGATACGATGCGTGATGCTCTTGGCGCAGAGTACTACTCAAAGTTAGCAATGCTTTGGGGTCAGGAATCCAATCGGAAAGAAGGAAAGACACAGTTACGCTCGGAAAATGTCACGTTCATCAAAACTATAGGTCAGCACGGTTCTTTTGTATCATTTATACGCAACTCATTACACCCACGTCAAAAGCCAAGATGTTTGAGAATGACAAGTTGGAAGACCTGCTCAACGTTCTTGATCCTTTGTTGGGAGAATCAGACAAGTTTAAGCAGCGTGGTGCAGCTGAGATACTGGCAGGTTTAATGAGGGGCAAGTCCATTTGACGTCACTCTTGCCAATTGTCTGATGTCACTGCCAGGTTGCAAGCATTGGCCCAAACAACTTTCCGACAACTTGTGGGCTTGGACCATTTCCCGACTGGATCGTGTTTTCAATCAGATTAAACCGGATACTCTTGGCTTTTGGGAGAGCGTTTTTAGTGTGAGTGCTGCATCATATATCGTTTGGGACATCATCTAATACCACTCTAGGCGCAACTTGTGAATCTCGACCCTCGTCGCAATCAACCGCTTGTGCGATGGATTTTGGCTCTGCCTCTCGAATTCCACGGTGACTCGGCATTTGCGAGTATGTGTGCAGCGCTTTCAACCCCGTCACCCAGACCTTAACCTTTACTTTCCAGTGTCGAAGTCTCTCGCCGTCTTTGGGATTCTCGTGGATGCCTTGGGTATTCGCCTCAACTCCTTATCGGACAAATATGCCAATATGTTATTTGACAACGCAAACACGGGATACGCTGAAGTGAGGACCATCCATACTTATTTAACCTCTGAACTGACAGATTTCATTTATTTCAGATCAGAAACCACATTTCACGACATCTTTACATACTCATTAGCAGTCAGTGGCAGCCATCCTATCCATCCACAAACACCTTCTTGGACGCTTGTCAGGTTGCTTGTGATCCTCTTCGCATACGGTCCGTATACGAAGGTTCTTTATGCAGTCAAAATTGTATTCATCATATTTTGCTTACAGGGAGGCTTCACACATCAACCGTATCAACGAAATTCTGCTCCAGTTTCCAAAATGGCGAGGCGAGCGTCTTCCCCCTCCTCGCGTCAGCCAGTCAGAGGTTAGCAGCATCTTCCCACAGAACCCTGATTAATTCAACCTTATATTATCTTGTTAACAGTACGACAAAGTTGGGCTGACCCGTATGTCCCCCTCTTCGAGACATCTACTATTGATCTAACGCACCTCCCAGTGCTACAGTGGATATGGGTATCTTCCCATGGCTCGCAGGCGTCTCTCATATTTCCTTACCTTATTCCAATGCTTCCTGACATCTTCAAGATGTCGGAACTAAATGACAATTCTGATTTGCAAACTTACAGCTCAGCTGTGTTGTATGTGCTTTCTGCCGTCAACCCGGTACCCGACTTTGTGGATGTCATCCTCCAGAAATTTGTTGCTGCTATCAAGTCGTCCACGGTAAGATTGTGACTATCTCTGTGAGCCTCATTCTCATTTGTATCCAGTCATGGCGCATTCGCCTTCATGCGCTACCTGCGCTGGTCGTGTTCTTCTATCGCAATCTCATGGTTATCACCCCCGATGGCGTCTCCAAGGTTATGGATGTTCTACTTGATTGTCTTGCCGATGAAAACGTTGAGGTCCGCGAGATGTCTTCAAAGGCTCTGTCTGGTGTGGTCAGGTGTTCGCAACGGCAAAGCATCATGTCATTGAAGGTCAGCTTATTTCGTCAGTAATAGACAGCAGCTCATGACCCCGGTATTGCCAGAGCCGCTTTATCACTCTCGCTCGCCAGGTCAAACTGCCGCCAAGAACGCAACCTAATTATGCCGAGTCGCTGCGGTCCCTTCATTCAGCCATCCTAGGCCTATGCGCTCTGGTCGAATGTTTTCCTTACTCAGTTGAGCCGTGGATGCCATCGTTGACTGAAGGTGAATTCTATTGTTTTGACTCCGATCATCACTCTGATGACGTTTCTGTGCAGTGCTCGCCCCCCATGCGACTGATCCTCCTCCGATCTCAACAACCATACGAAAGTGTGCGTCCGAGTTCAAAAAAGTAAGAGAATTTCGGTTTTGGGTCGCTTGAATTCGTGGCTCATTGTTCGATCCTTCGTTGCAGACACATCAGGTATGTTAGCGCAAGGCGTTTCTTCACATGCTCACACACCTTCACAGGATACTTGGCATACAGACCAGCAGGCCTTCAACGAAGATCAACTTCAGAGTCTTTCTACCATGCTTGTTGGAACATCGTACTGTAAGTTTTCGGAATACGGCTTGTACCTTGCTGATACTCATACGATTGACAGACGCATAAATGTTGTTTCTCTAACTGTTGTCACCCGCTTGGTACCCACTGCGGCTTAAATAATGATTGTCCTTTTGACCCTATGCATCTCAATCTCGTTTTCATTGAGACAATAAGTGGACACGTTTTTTTTGGTCTTCCGACTTACGCCCGATGACATGTATTCTGACACGTGTGGGTTTTCTGATGAAAACGATGGCGCTTCAAGGGTCGGAAGTAACTTTCTTGACGCCCCGTCGACATAACACACCGGCAGGATAGACTGTTGCGACACTTTTAGCAACATTATGAGCAGGGAGTCTAGCCGGATTGATGTAACGGCCGCGTGTAAGCGGGATGGCTGGGACACCTGGCCAGCAACAGTACTTGATCTGCCAGCACATTTGAGATCAGAGTGGCGTGTTGGGCCGGCCCGAGGATGGATTGCTGTATTCGAGACGTAAGTATTTCGGATGATGTGTACCAAATTCGAGGTTTGAAATTATGAAACTAAGTCCGAGCATGATCCGCTGAGAGACAAGTACAGGCGCATGCGGCCTGGAAGAAGACAAGGTGTGAAATGCGAGCCATGTGGATAGACAGACCGAGAACATCTCGCATTGAAGGCCAGATATTCCAATCGATGGTCATCGAGATAAGTCGCCAATGGCCATTGTAATTATAGACAATTATGTTTCCCACTCTATAATGAATCGACAAGGTCATGCATAGGATGTCTGTAATTAGCCTACCGGAGAAAAACAGCGGTTACCTTCTGAGCCATAGGCTTGATTGTTGGTGTGGGTCGGTTGATTGGTGGCAACATCAAAACTCTTTTCTGAAGTGCCGCAAACTGTGTATTGGAAGAGTGATAGTTCGGTTTTTGCGCTTTAACTTCGTCGTGAAGAGTCAATTATCTGATTAAGAACTTTCCTGACGCACCATTATTCCACCTTCGTCACACGCGCACACGCTGATCGAATCGAATCGATATGGCGGATACGACTCGGAATCACAAAAGTCCATGTGCCAAGAATGGCCAACAAAAACATAGCAAAGAACATCTCAGTCATCCTGATCTGTACAACGTCTCACAGAGGGGATCGTTACACACATGTTGGACGCTTGCCCTCAGTTCCAAAGCAAGTCCATAATCGCGGAGTTTTAAACAAATTTACTTACCTGCCTTTTTCGGCACTGGGTATATTTTTTCGGCTTCGGTGGCGGCAAACTCAACCGATAATGGAATTCCTTTATTTTATGTATCGGTTAGATGTGGCTGTTGGTGGCCTCCTGCGAGAAGTCAAAACTAGTTGACATCGGAAAAGTGCTACACTTGCCACCTTTCTGACGATGAATTCCATACATATCGACCTAGATAATCTTCACCATCGAGAGAAAGGTGCTGACCTGATATCAACAATGATTAGTTTCGGGGTCTCCAGTATGACCAGAGGCCTCTAATCACGCTAGTACATAACTAGTTCAGCAAACATATCACATGAACCCCCAATCAAGCAAGACGTTGGCGCTCCAACGTCATAAAGGCCGTACTACAGATTGCCGCCGGTTTGTGGAGAGTTTACATCGCAATCCACGCTCCTCCTATACATGCCGTCGAAATTCCACAGAAGCACAAAAAACGATCTAGTGATCCTGTCCACAATACATGAAGACCTCCAGTGCCGACGACAGAGAGGATGAACCTGTAAATTGCGAACCAAGGAACAGGACAAGGTACGCACAAATCGAGATCACACGTGCACTTAACACGACCCATTCGGTTAGACCAGTTTCGATATGATGCCATTCGCAGTATCTTGTCACCAGGTCTAGACAGAGGAGAGGGGTATTATGCCATAGGAAGGTCCATTTGTGGTCAAGAAAGGTACTCGGCAAGATATGTGGGCCGCAAGCTCGGTTCACGCACGCGAGAGACACGTGGCCGAGGTTGGATATTGTAGTTCGTCGTGGCTCGACGGCATGGACGAATGAAATTGGAACTGAGCAGATAAATGGGCTAAGGGATGGAAATAAGGGTGCAATCAGAGGACAGCCTGTTAGTTTACACCGGAGATTGACCATAACCGAAAAGGAAACAGACTGGCGTCTTACGGCATGAAAACCAGTGCAGCGTCGTGGATAAAGGCCCCCGTCTGGTCCGCCCATCCTTGTCTTTCGCTCTTTATCATCGCCGTCCAACTGTCGGTTCCCCATACCACTGATACCGGGCGCAGCAAGCATCCAGCGTGCTTGTTGTGTCAACTAATATCACTGGCGCCCAACCCCACATATCTCATATAATTATTGGCAATCGCCGCAAAGGGCACGTTGCGATCAAAACCTGCACTGTTCCGTCCTGCCTGCCGTCTGCCTCACCCCTTCTTTCTCAACCATCACGTCCCTCTTGGAAAGCACACCCTCTACCACTCCATCTCTTTTGGTCTGCTTCTCAAGCTTTTCGCATCACTTAGTCCATCTCTTTACACGCGACCCACATCCTCACGACCTCACGCCCCGTCCTTGCATTCTTACTTTTTATACCTATCTTGTGCTTTCTTTGTAGACCCTCAACTCGCTCCTCGTCCCTGCGGTCCAGCGGTTAGAACCGGTTGACGGCAGGCGCTATCTATCTACTCATTTAGCCGCTTGAGCGCACAACATTGCATCATATATTCACCTGATTATTGTCTGATACCTCAAACTGCAATCGCGTCTCATTGTATCACTGCAATCATTCCACGGAAGTGCCAGCATCTTTTTAATATTCAGGTGTGTTATACGCTACCCTCAGTATTCAATTGCTCGTGCTGATCGTCTTCTCCTGCACTTCTCGTGCAGTTTTAAATGCACAACGTAGTCACGACTTCAGCAACGGCAACAAACGATCTGTTTTATTCTTCCTCTGAAGATCTTCTCTCCCCCATTTCTATTACCACTCGGGCTCAGAGTGGAAACGCACTTGGCTGGTCTCAACCCCACGAATCTGTAAACGTTAGCAGCGAAGGAGCCCAGGAGGTGCGTCTTGCGTGCGGCGCTTTTTCTTAATGCTCAATTTTGCCCTTACGATCACAGACTTGGCAATCATCCGCGTCTAAAGAATCTATTTCGAACCGCACATCCAACAACCGTAGAGCCCAATCAAAAAGTTACCAAAAAGTAGTGTTTCCCTCCCAAATGCCTTCACGCACTGCTAGCTCTGAGAGTGAATCGTCTCCTATGGAGCCAACCAGCAATCATTCCACGGGTACACCGGTGAATAGCGGCCGCTGGCGATTCAACGGCACTGGCCAGTTTGTTGACTCGGAAGCGGCATCCACCGAGTGGGACCTTGCAGACGAAATTGTCAGGTTAAATGTCAGCGGAGACATCGGAGACGAAGTTCACGCCCGGATGAAGACCCCTCCCAAATCGAAGATGCCCAACACCGCTGTCGTTCAACTCAACGAAACAAGCCCCCTGGAGACTTCCTCCGATGCCAGTGCGGACTCTTCTCCCCATCCGTCAGATCATCAAATCAATGTTGCCCATTCTCGGGGATCATCGACAGACAGTACTCACGAGTCGGTTTTGTCTTCTGCGAGCCAGACCATGCAGGCACCCTCGCAGCTGAAGGTCAGCCCAAACAATGAAGCTAAGGAACGCCCACACTCTTTCAGCGGAGGCTTGTCAGCGGCCGAATTGCGTCGTCTCCAGCAAGCAGGAGATGCGAACAGCTTACAGGATGCTGCCAATCAGCACCAACAATGGTCTTCTGCGCATTTCAGGGATACCATTGGTCTCAATGATAAACAGTTCCCACCCGAGCAGCTGACGTACCCATCTCTCACAAACACGACGGTATTCCCTCGCTCCCAACAGCAACAGTTCGACCCTCGCTCAGCTCAGTCGTCAGCAGCTGCTGCACCTGGCAATAGTCCTCACCCGGAAGACCTGATGGCAGACTATCATCTACAGCAGCGGAATTTTAGCCAATTGTCCCAACAGGCTCTCGCTGCCGCTGCTGGTGGACCCCCCGCGTTCGCTGCCGGTCGACCCAACACTAATCTGCAGTATCGCCAGCCCCCGCGCGGATTCACCCCGCAAGGGATGCCTCCTAATGCGACATCTCTAGGGTACCCTGGAGGTCACCACACTCCTCATCTCTCCCTCGGTAATACCCAGCAAATGTACGATATGATGCATCCTTCTCTGCACCCCGACAACCCACATCCGGCTGTCACTCGCGTTCAGCAGCAACACAATGTCTTTAGGCCCAATCATCAGCATTCTGCCTCTGACCCATCGGCCATGCGGGATGCTGCAACTTTAGCCTTACTGAACGGCAACATGCAAGCCTATGCACCTCCTGGGCCGGCGATGTATCCACCGGGTATGGCGCCACCGGCCATGTCTCTTTATACCAGCCAATTCTACGGTGCACAAGAAGCTTATCCTCGTGCAGCCGACCTTGCAGCGGCTCAGGCGATTGCTAATAGGCTCCAACCGCAATATACTGGTTATGGCACTGTGGATGAAGGGCCGAATGGCAATGGGCCAAGCGCCAATAATAGGAAGCTGGGATTGTATAAAACCGAATTGTGCAGGAGCTGGGAAGAGAAGGGCACGTGTCGGTATGGTGCCAAGTGTCAATTTGCGCATGGAGAAGACGAGTTGCGCAAGGTTGCGCGGCACCCGAAGTACAAGACAGAGATCTGTAGGGTGAGTTTCTAGGCTCGTTTATCCTTAGCATAATAATCTGATGAACTTAATAGACTTTCTGGGTATCTGGTTCATGTCCTTACGGCAAGAGGTGCTGCTTCATTCATACAGAGCTTCCCGCGTCAGGTGCTCCGCCTGGTGCAGATGGTGCGCCTCCACCACAGATGCCTGATGGTCGGGCTCGCTCCTTGAGCACGAACAGTGACCCAAATGAGCAGTCAATTTCTCTTCTTGCTCGCATCTCAGCGAAACGAAAAGAGGATGTTTCCGGTCCGAATAGTCAAAACAGTGCCTCCACTCCTGTCGACGTGAGCCCGCCGCCGAGTGGTTACCAGTTCAACTCTCGTCCTCCGACAGGCACTCTGCGAGTTGATACGTCGGTGTTAGACAGCTCAGCGGGGAAGCAGAACAAGTCCGCCTACCCAACATTTGCGAGCAACGTCGTGGTACCTCAGAATGACCAAGCATCGGCGAAATCCCCTGTACCAGCCACTGCGGGACCAGACCTTGGAAGGCACAACAATTCGCGACTTGAGATTGTAGGCTACAATCAAGTAAGCTCTTTATCCACATCTTTTGAGGGCGTCAAGATCTAACTGCCTGTTGTTATTCCAGCAGCGAGTGAACAAGCCGACATCGACAAACCCCAATGTTCGTCATTCGTTCAATGGAACTGAGGTTAATCTCGATGACTTCAGCACACCGGCCCCTGCTGTCAACACTGGCCAGTCGTCCTCGTTGCGAATGTCATCTCCAGACCGTAACTCTAATGGAGCCAGCTCCGCGCGTGCTAATGGCCACTCTCGTTCCGGTAGCGCAGGTAATTGGGGCAGCTTCTCTCGAAGTAGTCACCTCGCCACTCCTTATCCGCAATCATCTGGTGCGAGTGGCGAAATGAAAGGCAACTCTCCGTGGTCGACATCCGAGCTGGCAGTGGGCTCCTCACGACTCAACGAGAAAGCATGGGCCTGAATGATGTGTTGGGCGGGCCTGAACTCATGCAACAAAATTTTGGCCGATACTGATATGACTGCCGCATAGTCGGACGCGCTTGTTTCACCTCAACTCCTTGTTTTAGTACGTTTGACTCAGGATCTGTCGTTCCTGCAATTTGCTTTGTGTTCACTAATCAAAAACATACATGAATCTCGTTACCTCCATTGTCGGCTGTTATCTCATCGAAACTTTTTTCTTTGACTTATTCTCTACATAGTCAATATCTGGTGCACTCTACGTTACTAGTTCCCATTACATCTGTCGCCCCATCTCCACATGTTTTTATTCCATCTCGATCCAAGATTCCTCTTCTCGTCCGCAAGCTCCAACTTGCCAATAGAAACTATGGAGAATTTCGTTTTGTTGCGTGATTACAACAAACCGGCAAGTCGCCTCAGCTGTTACATGTTATATCCCAAGCGCTTTGATCTCCCGACGAAAGCCCTCCATACGACACCTAGCATACCCAATGTAATCAAATTCAGGCTCACCCTCCTTGCCCTCCATATCCTCCTTCGCCTGAACAATACCCCAGACAGCCCACATGGCCTGTGACGCAGGGCTCCAAGCCTTCACTTGGCGATCCATCTTCCCCAGTTCTCCTTCAAGGATGTCTTCATCAAAAGTCTCTGGCGGTGCTGAAGATGAGACAACAGATTGTGTTAAATACGCGAGATAGAAATTGCGGCGTTCCTTGGGCGTAGGGTAACGAGAAGGATCCATGATGTGCGGAGTTGATGAGTGGTAGTTCGCCGTCCATTCATGGAAGTGGTTCGCAATATCAAAAGCAGCAGGGTTAGGTGATGCATATTCGAAATCTACAACGATAACCTTAACAGATAGCGAGTGAGATACGGTGCCCATGAAACACTGGTTTTACATACCTGGTGGTGTTCGGGTAGACCTTCTTTTATTCTCGCCAACCTGAGAAGATTGCCATATTGTGCGTCATTGTGCGCAAAAACCCTCCTACTAGCACCTTCTGTCTTCTCGAATTCTTTCAGCCATCGCATATATTTCTCCCATCGCTGCAAGAAAACATCCAAGTCCAGGTCTCGACGACTAGTCTGGGTTACAGCAGGCAAAGCCAAAACTTCTCTGGCCGGGGCTAACCATGCTTTGACATTCTTCTTGGCACCAATCTCCCAGCCCTTGCCCTCACCTCTAGTTACAGGTGAAGTCTCTTCGATAGCTTCGATGTCGACACAGTGTAATTCCGCCATTCGAGCGCCAATCCAACGACTGACGTTTTCGTCCCGCAAGTCAGAAGCAACCAAAGTTACGGAGTCGAAGTATTCTTCGACACGACCGTTACCAAAGGTACCATATACACGCGGTCCGATACGGTATCGTGAAGAAAGTATGTGAAGTGTGTGAAGTTCTCGGGGACGCGATATGAGGGCACCAGAGGAAGAGCCATAAATACGAAGTAAAAGAGTGGGAATGAGAGGTTCTGATGGACAAGAAACGAAGAATACAGCATTCGTCAACGATCCGGACACTTTGGAGATCTTGATCAAGTCTGGCGTAAGTTCAGACTCCTGCCACAGAGGCACGCTCAAAGTGCGCAGTACGGCAAGCAGCTGCGGTTTGAAGGCTGAGGATTTGTATTTTCTGCGAAAAGAAGGCGTCAGCATGTTTCGATGATGATATGGCAGATACCATCGGACCATGATTATGTTTGTCCTAGAGTGAGTTGCTGAAGAACAGCAAAAAATGATGTCAGTCGAATGTAATTAGTGTCTCACCTCGCTTCTAACTTCATATCAGCATGTCGCAAACCCTCTTCTGTCACAAAGTCAATATCTTCATCTATAAAAGGGATCGATCCTGAGGAAGAAGTGAAAGAAGCAGCCGCAGACAGAGGGGGAATGTCACTCAGTGTGCGGATGGAGCTCGTAGAATGTCGATTGACCATTGTTGGGCTCTGAGGGTTCGACAGTGGGCTCATTGGGCTGGAAACCTGGGTCATGGGTGGGGTGGAGATGGTCGTGATTGAAGAGCGATAAGGTCGTGTGAGCGACTTTGGCGGCGGACCACAGAGGCAATCCGGAATAAACTTACGCCCTCCATCCAAATCAGGTATCTTTCCGGAGCCGAAGGATATGACTCGATCCTCGACACAACCTGCCTCACCGTAGTGCCTCGCTCGTACCTCTGGCGCTCTTTGTCTTCTATTTCTTCTAATCCATTATGGACCTTTTTGCAGATCTGCGGGCACCGCATGCTTCCCAGCGGGCTTACAATATTTATGGCAGGATGTTCCTAGCAATTGTCAATAGCTATCTTGGCTAACTGGACTGGCCGTCAGCACTAACTGCAGGTGACAACGAAGCCAATTTCAGCTCCAAAAAGGCTCGGAGTTAATCGCTCTAAGGTAGAGTACACGATATAAACACCTGGTCAGCATATCCTATGCCTTGTCGGGTTTTGCTAATTTGGCCGAATTTGAACCAAGTCAGGTGCCTTTACTTCAAGCTTGAAGCGCAAAAAGATTTTGTGTGACAGCAGATCGGAGCTGTATACTGCTGACGGTAGGCGAGTTTTTCAAACCGTCCAAATAACCTTAGGATCATATAGGAATAATCAGTGCTCGCTGATATTACATCGATCTGCAGGTTGCACGTGAAAGACTGCACGTCTCCGCACACGCGTCAAGGGTCAACCGACCATCGCTCATTATTACGTCTCTGCAACTTCCTGCCTCATACCCACCTCCCTTCCGGACCGCTCGTGTTTATCTTCGTGCACATTTTTCTCACGGAGAATTCCATCAAGGGTTGGGTGATCCGCCAGACCTATTGGTTATTTTTGCGACAATCCCTAAACTTAATCTAAACGTATATCTGCTCGTATTCAGTCTCGGTTGCATTGTTCGGTTGCTCTACCGTTATAGGATTGCCACGGAGCTGAAACTCTGCGGATCCACGTCGTAACAGACATCGTCGGACGGCTACGGTCCTTACAGCCGACTCCTGCGCAAAAGCACCAGACCAAATTCAGTTGGGCGAGGGTCTTTTCGATGATACTCCGAGATACAGGGCCCAGCCCTGTCATCTACGTTACCTCGTTTCAACGTTCTATTCTACGATACTGCGAAATGCCGCTCCTTTTGTTATTGGGAAGGTGCTGGTGCAAGCGGACCTCACAGAATCTCAAAGACGCCGTCCGCAATTCAAATGCTGTTTTTTTACACGCAGGGGCTTTAAAATAAAACGGGGTTGCGAATTATTTATGGCTCAAGAATATGTTGACGAACATTTATACATATAAAGTTGTGTGGAGTATATCAACGCTTGGCTGACTTAAGGGCCGTGGACTGTGGCACGAACGGGTATAACAGTTGTAGGACTATCCTCCGTTTGGTTTCTTGTTGTCGAGTCCACGAGGGGCCGCCTGCACGGACATACCGTTACTTGCACTGTACGTAACATCCGGCGTTCATCTACCACCATTGATCTGCCCTAGCAGTCTCTCGTAATGATCTTGAGACTCGACTATGCCAAATGACTCCACTATTGCTTCAGCTGTTCATTGATACCGCTACAAAGAATGGCCTGGGTGTCATCATGGCACGCGTTCGGAGCCCCGTATAGAACTCAATTGCTTCCTCGCAGATCTAGCTTAGTAGTCCCTCTGGCCCTCGATGTATACTTGGCCGGGATAGCAAGTTACATAAGAATAATTTTGGATGGTCGCCTGCCGGTTAAGAAGTTTTGGCTGTCTGCAATCGTCACCGACATGTTTCACGGCGTCGTCTGCTGCTGCATACGCTCAAGTCTCAATTGAAACGCGTCTCATCAACTTTGTCGCGGAGTCTGGACTATCAAATTTAACCTTGAACCTTTGATCAACGAATCCTATTTCGCCTAAATTATATATATATACCTGGATCTTCTGCTCACCAACCCGCTGGTTTTCTGAGGACGGTCGATCGACCCTGTGCAACTGTTGCTCCGTTGTCTCTTCGGGTTTTGACAATGCCGTTGAAACCAACTAAACTACTCGTGAATAGCACTAGTTGTACCTGTCCAGTGGAATTTGTGCCGTGAAGATAAGTAGACCTGTTTGAGCAACAAGCAACGGACCGCGGCGGACGGAGTTGTCGATCCGATTGAGTTCTCCACAGAAGAGTTGCCATTGATGTTGTGGCCATCGCTGGTACAAAAATGCCGTATATCCGTCAGGGACGACGGCCAGAGTATTGGAGTCGGTTTTAAAAAAGGTGATCTAAAATCTGGTATTGCGTAGATTGGACTTTGGAATACTCTGTCCACAACACCAAAACCGCAGAATTATTCTGACTTGCGATATGCTGTATATCATATTTTGGTCGCATTCATCACGCCCAGAAGCAAGTATTGACGACGAGCAGAAGCATTGACAAGCAACCCTGGAGCTCATGGCGCTTTGAAGCGCCCAGTTCTTGGCCCAGTTTATGTAAAAATCCACAGGAGGTAAGGTGGGCATTGCGACCGGCAAAATCGAGCCTGGCACCTCTTCGGACCACTCGGATAAAAATGAAATGCTCACGCGACAAAAGAAAAAAAAAAGAAGAAGAAAAGTAGTTGCCAAAACGACCGATATCGTCTCCCAGTAAACTCGGCTAGTTTTCGTCTATTAGCGGTTCGGAAATCTATATCTAGAAATCTAATGTGAACTACGCGTATGAACATTAAAATTATGTAATTCTAGCAAATTGAAATGTATTGGTTTACGCCAACGGCTCTGGCAAAGGAGGTTGAGCATTAGCAAGCTTTTCTTGACTGAGAGTCCTATCAAGAGGGTCGTCGATAGGCAGGCGGCGCAAGAACAAGGTAATCTGTGGAGGAATGGTCAACAGTGATCTATCAAAAGAAGAAGACCTACGAACAAACAAAGCAAGACCTAAGCACGGTGCGCAAACCATCCAGATGGTCTAGGGAACGAGTATATTTAGCGGCAAACGAACTACCGATTTTACTGGATTTTACCTGAATCGATGCGGAGACAGCATGCAACACCTCCCATCTCAATTCTATTGGTTGGATGGAACTTAACGACTTCCAGTTAATCGACGACTGGGAGCCAAGCGTTTGGAATTCAGTGGGCAAACTGTGCGACAAACGACCGTAGAAAACAGCTCCCGCAACAGCCTAAGAGCACTTATGAAGCGAATAAATTCTGCTGGTTCAGGTAGAATGACCTACCAGTCCAATCGTCGCGCCAGTGAATCTCACAAGGAAAAAGGCACTGGTTCCAGTTGCAAGTTCACGAGGTTCCAAAGCCCTGGTAAAGACCTGATAGGGTGCATGAAACAACATGCCCAGTCCAAGGCCTGAGATGAGAGGAAATACAATTCTGAGGATACTCGGTGACCGCTCATGAAGTAGATTGAGAAGACCTTGAATAGCAGTGAGCTAAAAATACCAAGCAAACGAGCTGAATTCATAAAAGCACAAACCGAAACCCAATGTCGAAATGACCAGGCCAATGCAGATGACCCACTTCTGACCCGTCATATCGAGACTTTTCCTTTGCCAGAACCCAATAAACCACGCAGCCGGAAGAGATGCCAAAGAAGATCCAAGAGAGTAAGGTAGCAAGTTTATGCCAGCTTCCAACGGCGTAGAACCATTGACAGCCTTTCTTTGCTTCAGCGAGATTGAACGGATGATGAGTGAAATGACGTACCTGGTAAAATAAAGCCAAATAAAATGTCCCTGCGTTGAAAGCAAAATTGTGCAGAAAGGTGACGACGAGAATGATGACTGAGAGTGAAGCAGTTAGTGTCGTTTCTTATTAATGATGTTTGCACGGCTCACTGGCAGTGGAGTCTTTAAATACTGTAACTGGGAATAGGGCATCCCGTTTTGTGCGAACCTCATAGATGCCCCCGCAAAACAAGACGACCAGTCCCACAATAATCAGCGATAAAGTGGAAGGTGCGGTCCCTGGAACTAGCTTGATTAAACCATCTACACTTGATGCTAAGTTGAAACTCACAGCCCAGCTCTGTAGCGAAGCTGAAGCCGACGACGATACTACTAGAGCCTCCCATAAAGAGGACACTGAATATGCCCGTCAAAATGCGAAGAATATGAATGGTATGTGTGAAAAAAAACTTACAGGCCAGCGAAGTCAAACTTACGTACAAACATCTTCCATGACGCATCTCTGGAACGATCGAGATCAACGTGGCGAAGAGATACTAACAGGACCATATATCCGGCGAAACAAACAGGAAGGTTGAGATAAACTGAGAAGAATTCAGCAAACAAACAAAAAGACGGCGGGATGGACCCACAAGCCCATCTCCAACTCAATGTATTAGATCCAGCTAAACCCGTACGAGTCAGTAGTTTTGAAATTCAGCAAAAAACCTGCTTACTGCTAAAAACACCACCAAGAAGAGGACCTGCTATAGCGGAACAAGACCAAGTGACGCTAAGGGCTTGACTCCATTTCGCGCGATTTCGGACCTCCACGATTTCCGACGTTATAACCCAAACAGAGCTGACGATGCCGCCTCCGCCTACACCAGCAACACCACGAGCTATGATCAACCATGTGATATTCTGTTACGAATCGTGAGTAGCACTAAAGTCATAAAAAATTGTGCAGACCTTAGCCGCCCCACAGAGCAGTGAACCAGTTGCGAAGATCATCATGCTCGTGTATAAAAGATTCTGAATGTGAATGTGACTATAAAAACGACTGTGGTGTAATAGGAATGAAGACGCACCTTTCTCCCCACCAAATCCGATATTCTTCCATATAGAGGTTGACATGCAGTTTGGGTCAGTAAGTATGCCACCCCTACCCAAGTATATTGGGTCTGAGTCGCCCCCAGGTCGCTGGCAATAGTTGGTAAGCTGGTCGAGACAATTGTCTTGTTAGGAATAATATGTCCGAGTCAGGACACCGCTAAGTAATTATTATGGGAAGAACACACGGCATCGGTTGTAGCTAGAAATAACGTCAAGGCGGCGCTACGGCAAACCAATTAATCGTCAGCCACAAACACTTGTAGCTGCGGTACCTACCCTATATGTGCCAACCAGAGCCGTAGTGTCGACAAAGGTTGAATGCTTGGGTTCTTGACGAAGTCAGATGAAGCTCGTGGAGAAGGGGCATTTTCTAGATCGACTACTGAGCTAGACGTTGAGTTAGATATGGGTTTCGACGCGACGCTGACTTCGCCTCCCGAAGATATCCGCGGCTTCGCGTGATGATATAGCGAGATGACTTGGGCTACTCTGGCAGGGAGCATGGCTTCGAGGGAAGAATGTGGTTATAGGACTGGCGTAGACCTTTAAGAAAGCAGGAGCTTGTCGAACCCATCTTTCGGTAGGGGCTTTATAGTAAGTAGTCAAGGCTGATTGACTGTTCTACCCAAAGCGGCCCGTCATTGAGACAAACACCATGAGATAAATCTCAATAGAAGTCTTCTCCACGCTTTTCCAACCGCGGGGCCGCTAGCAGACAGCGTTCATGCCGACATAATTGTCCAGATTGTGAGATGCCTCGTCATCAGTTTGATCGGAGTCCAGCTCAGAAAGAAGCCATGTTTGATGCAAAAACAGCTCCAATGCTTCCGGTGAACTGGGGCAGGCCAAAAGAACATTCGAAGCATTTTCGGAAAGGGCGAGAAAATAAGCGTTGTTACCTGGTACCGGGGGTTTGGCGACATGTTATCGGCGACCCTTTCCAAGATCGTCACCAGATCGCCGAGCTTCTAAGAAGGTACGAGATATGTCAGATCCAGAGCAGTCCGATCGTCAAAAGCGCGATGCATAAGAAGTATGGCGCTCACAACTAGTGAATGACAGGCGGCGAAGTAAAGATACAGTATTATTCCGATTAGGTGCGTGAAGTAGTCATAATGAGTGGTGGTCTGTCTAACTTCTATTAGGCCGTCGCCCGCTTTTTTTGGCTTCTCTCCGCGTCTGCATTGTCATCCTGCGCAGCCTGATTCGTCCTGTCGGTCGCTTGTTCCTCTGCCATGACGTAATCAGACACACGGCAAAACAAGAATTAAAACCCAATGAGCCCTCGTATTCTGTTTAAAGCACGAGACATCCAACCACCCTCGGGCAATGGTAATGGATGAGTAAAAGATGCCGTACCGTTATCATGAGGAGCTGTATCCTTTTTTTGGTTCCCTTCGCTGTTTGGCCGAGATTCGTCTGAAATCGACTCTGGGGAGGGTGACGCGGGAGATGGCTGGGATTGCACCGTTGTTCTGCCTTCAAGATCATCAACGTATAGCTGGAGGATTTCACGTTGTCGTTTTGTCAAAGTCCTGATAACATGTAACGTCAATGTCAGCGACTATTCGTCACTGGGCGAGAGCTTCACCTTGGGAGTTGAATCGAGAAAGCAACAAATAGGTCCCCTTTCTCGCCCACATACAGCGGTGACACTCCGCGGCCTTTTAGCACCATCTCTTCGCCTTGCTGAGTTCCTCCAGGCACGCGTACATCCACATCTCCATCGAGCGTCGGTACGCGTACTCGGCCACCAAGAACTGCAGTGTGCCACGGTATTTTCGCTTCGTGATGGAGGTTGGAACCTTGTCTACGGAATACTTTGGAAGAAGAAACATTGACTCGGACAAGAAGGTCGCCGGTGCCACCCTTCTCCGATATCGATGCATCTCCAGCATTGGGAACACGAATAGTCATCCCATCTTCCACACCTAAACAGATAGCATTGAATACGTATCAATCCAAATGTAGATATTCTCTTACCTGGAGGTATATCAACCTTGACGGTCTTCCTGACTCTCACTTTCCCCATACCCGCACATTCTCCACACTGGCTTCCGCGAGGAATAGTTGTTCCAGTTCCAGAGCAAGTGGGACATGTGCTCGCCATCTGAAACCCGCTGTCTATGACGAAAGTTCGAGTCCCAGTCCCACCACAACTAGAACACGACGATCGCTTTGCTCCCGTCTTCAAACCACTCCCAGAACAAGTTCCGCAATTCACCACTGGCGTGATATTGATGTTCCGAACAGTGCCTTTGCAAGCCTCTAAAAAACTCACTCCGACACTTGCTTCAATGTCATCTCCTCGTGTATTCTCTCCAAAACCAGAAGCCCGACCTCGGCTTCGGCCTCCAAATGCACCGCCAAAGAGTTGTTCAAATAGGTCAGCTTGGCCACGACCGCCTCCACCTCCAAAACCAGCACCAGCGAATCCTTGAAACCCACTGAACCCTCCGGCACCAGTGCCAAACGGCCCTTGAGCATCAGGGTCAAAGCCTGGCTGCTGCGATGCAGCGCCATATTTGTCATACAAAGCTCTCTTCTTGTCGTCTTTCAAAATCTGCATATGCAAGAGTAAGTACCACTTGAACGAGAAGTCTTCCCAGCCGTGTCCTTACATCGTAAGCTTCTTGAATCTCAACAAACTTGTCTTGAGCGCCTTTGTCCGGATTTGTGTCTGGGTGATATTTCCGTGCAAGCTAGGGAATATACATGAGTTGAGACTTTTGTAGCGTCACATATATCACATACAGAGAAGTAAATCTTCTTGATCTCGGCGGACGACGCGTCTTTACTCAATCCAAGGACTTGGTATGGGTCCCTTGATCCCGCGAAATTGGGGGCGGATGCATGTAATAACCGCTGGGTGACAACATATTAGTGGTGATGGACAAATCGTTCAGGACGGAGACTTTGTAAACCTTGTCTGCGATGCCGTTCCGAGAAACGGGCCGTCCTCTAGCGTTACGAGAGAAAAACCGGTTTGTACATTTCGTAGACAAAGCGCGGGAGGTACTCCTAGATTGAGGATGGGTGCCAGCAATGAACAAAGAGATGGCTTGAGGCGACAGTCGATGTATCATTTGTCGGACCGTAACCCAGATCCCGGTGACAAGTGCCAAAGAGACGCAAAGAGACTTTGAGGCTTCTGTAGAATGCCAGAGTCGACTCGGATGCCACTCGCTACAAATTTATGGTTTGGCTTTGTTTGTCTTCTTACATACCCGACTCAAAAATACTCTCAGACAGCAGGAAATCAGACCTAAAAATTACCTAACAGTAAAGCACTAGTTCGCAATTCCTCCTTTTGATAACTAAAGCCTTCTTATCTCCCAAAAGAAATTCAAACAGCATCACAGTACTTACCGGTCCGGTCCTTGCAACCAAACCTTTTGCGTTCGCTTAAACGAGTTGAACCGAATCTGCTTGATATCTGCTTGATAAATTTAATTGAGTAGTTGAAAGCTAGAAAATTATAGTAGCGGCCTGTGTATAACCACTGGAAAATATTCTGCGTCCATACGAACTATTTTTGTATGGGTGGCACTGATTTTTGGAGGCAGCACTGGATGAAAAAGGCACTTTATTTAATAAGAACCACTGGTACTTATCTGGTATCTAAATTTATGCTCTGTGTAGTTGGCATTTGGTTGGCATACATCCTAGACTTTTGCAAGGAATTGGTGAAGGTTAGTTCCGGAACAAGCCGCCTTCTCCTTCGAGCTCCGCGGCATAGGTACCGAGAATTCAGGCAAGGCTTGGGCACTGATATGCGCTCAAATTGTTTGACTTTTTTCTTCTATACACGTGGCCTATATTATGCTTGTGTTACCTTTACTTATGCAGCAAGCTTTTCGAGCTCAAAAGGTTGAGTCCCATTTTGAAAGCAACCGGAAAAGGCAACTCTGGGAAGTTGAAAAACCAGGATCAATGTGCATTGTAGTCCTACCCAACTAAACAAATATCCGCAGAAATAAATTTGAAAAAAGACGGCCTAAAGTGCGCGAGAAGCTTAACACAAGACGTTGTGCTGTAGCCTGCAAGGAACGGTCCGATACTACAACAAAAGTTCTAGCAGCACATATGTACATGAACGGCATTTCAAAAGGATGCTTCAGCATAAGTATGGGAGTAACTACACTGTTTCGGTCGAGAAATGCCAAAGTCCTCCTCACTCCACAGTCTCGGGATCCATTGATAGGCAGGTAATATTATGATGTCCGCAATTTGGTGAGGACCGTCCGTGCGGACGGTCCTATCAGCACATTCATGGCTGACAATCAGTGTCGGGAGACATATATGGACTTGTCCGTGGCTCGCACTTTCACTTTCAATCGCCTATTCACAATCGACGATCCCGTACATATATACTTCAGACAGTGGCCGAGTATCCACCTCTTACACTCCTGGTTTCGAACAAAAAAGACTTCAGTAATTGCATCCGTTCCCGTCGGGTTTGTGATGGAGGATGAACGTTAAGGCAACACTAAGAGATCCTATCCCTAATCCGCGAACAACAGAATAGCATCCATGCGGCAACGTCCCTGTCGCATTGTACGTGTATCCCTCTTTTGTCGTTGCCCCGTTGCGTAGAACCATCCTGGACATGTACCGTGGGCACTCCATCCTGTTGGTGACGGTCGTTGTGACGCGTTCTATCCTCCGGAAATTAAAAGCATACTATGGCTAACCGCTGGATAGTACCGTAAGTCGGACAATCGGTGCATTCAGTCACAATGCTATTGGAGATAACTAGATGTGACTCTATCGATGCCCCTTTATGAACTCATCCCTATTGGCTCGAACAGAATAGGGCCAAAGGGGCGCTGGAGGTTCAAGTGCGTATTCTTGTATAGAGCCATTCTATGGGATTTGCGAACGGGATGATCGTTCGCCACTATCGGGCATAAACACGAGGTTGAATCGGCACTGAGCGGTGCAGGTGCATAGACTTGCGCATGGAATCATTCTGATAGGAATTGCAAGTGGATCTACTTATCGGGCACAACCCGAGGCGGTAAGTAGCACTCCAGTCAGCCTTCGTGGAACTTGGAGTCAAAACGCGACAATACCTCAGGTGATCGAGCAGGATATGGTGATGCAGGTCCCAGCTATTGTGTCCCATTATTTGGCCTTGCACGCCACCAACCCTTTCCATAGGAAACCAGGATTTCATCGCCTTTCTTTATTGCCTTTCCGGCACTCCATACACTCATCCGTAGCTCCCCCGAGGTTGTACGACCATCAGCAAAGATTGCGTTTGGTTTCTCTCGCACACCGCGATAGTCATTTATAAATCTCGCCTCATTTCCCATCGTACTGGCATCAATACCCACGTTTGCACCATTCTGAGATCGGTAAAGGGAAAGATCGTAGTTGGAGGCCCTGTCATCACAATGTATCTCTCCCGTATAGTCTATTATGCGAGTTCTTGGTGGTATTTTGTTTGCAGCGAAAAGACCATACTGTCCCACTGCCGGATGGGATGCATCGGAAATGCGTTGTATGCGAACATGACCAGATCCATGTTTCTGGTTTGTTCTACTCTGGACTCCTTGGACCTGAGCACGAATGTGAGATGGTACTGAAGGATGAAAACGAGGAGAATCTAGGTATTGGATCCCAAGGGCATCCGGCCAACAGGATGGTTTGGAAGACATGTAGAATGATGTTAACGCTGAGCAAGAGTGGATCTGAATGAGACAATGATCATCCGAGTCGTGACTGTGAGAACAAACGCATTTGATACACGCCTCAGGCTAGCATACTTCCTCATCCCTCTCATCGTACATCTGTAGGCCTGTGGTCTCGGATTCATTCGTTAGGAGCTCTTGCGACTCCTCCTTTGATATGGGTCGAACTTCGACGAAATCAGTGGCTCGAGTTTATACTGATGTGAATACTCGGCTTGGTCCTTCATGGCACGAATATGGTTTGTTGTGGGCTTGACCGACATCATGCAATCTGACACTCAATTGCGAACAACAGACAACCTGCAGGTACAGTGGGGATCTCAGGATCACTATGAAATTGTGCGGAAGGTTGGCCGAGGGAAGTACTCAGAGGTGCGCTATGATGCTGTCGCTGGTCTGAAAAGAATTTGAACAACAATGGCAGGTTTTCGAAGGCGTGAACATTGCAAACGATGAGAAGTGCATTATCAAAGTGCTCAAACCCGTCAAAAAGAAAAAGATCAAACGAGAGATCAAGATATTACAAAATCTCGCTGGTGGTCCCAATATTGTCGCTCTCCTAGACGTCGTCCGAGATCCAGCATCAAAAATTCCAAGTTTGATCACGGAATATGTTCATAATGTCGATTTCAAGGTTCTCTATCCACGGTTCTCCGACCTGGACGTGCGATATTACATGTACGAATTACTGAAGGTCAGATTGTCGTTTGTCAGGGATCTTGTGTGTGCCTGAAGGAAGTCAATTGCACCAGGCCTTAGATTTCTGTCACTCAAAGGGAATTATGCATCGTGATGTCAAACCTCATAACGTCATGATCGACCACGAGCATCGCAAGGTATGTCCACCGTGCTTGGACGCCTCTATTGTATCTTATCCATGCGGCAGTTGCGTTTGATTGACTGGGGTCTGGCTGAGTTTTACCACCCCAAAACGGAATACAATGTTCGTGTAGCATCACGATATTTCAAAGGGCCGGAATTGCTCGTCGATTTCCAGGAGTACGACTATAGCCTAGACATGTGGAGCTATGGCTGCATGTTCGCATCGATGGTTTGTTCTCTACAATGAAACCCTACACTAGTCTTCATTTATGGCTATAGATTTTTCGGAAAGAACCTTTCTTCCACGGCCACGACAATTACGACCAACTGGTGAAGATAACTAAAGTTTTGGGGACTGACGAGCTCTATGCATACATCGACAAGTATAATATACGGCTTGATTCTCAATACGACGAACTGCTTGGAAGGCGAGCATTACCTGATCACCGATGCTGATCCAGCACCTAATACGAGGTTTGTTTCAGGTATTCCAGAAAGTCTTGGACACGATTCATCACATCTGAGAGCCAACGGTATATATCGAACGAAGCCATTGATTTCTTGGACAAGCTGCTACGCTACGATCACCAAGAACGCCTAACAGCGCGTGAAGCACAGGCACACGCCTACTTTCGTGAGGAATCCACCCTTTCTTTTATTTACTGGACTCATGGCGCGCTTTTGCAGAACCCGTACGAAAGGCTGCCGACGGCGAGAGTGAAGACTCAGGAGCGTCATCGGCATGATATCCATGGAGTGGCATGTCTTTATATTGTTCTGGTTATGGGCGATTTTATTGTACTACTCCGTTGACATATAGACTGTTGTTCAATATTGTCTTTATCACACAGGATTCCCCCCGAGGATGTACAATATCACCGGCAAACTTATGGGTACTTAATTTAATGTACTTGCGAAGCGCACGTGATCAAGCGAGTCGCATGTCCTACATCAGTTTCGCATCCGCTTTTGACACATTGCCACCTCACTACTGACCAGACTCGTTGATTGGTCGTGACTAGTATATCACATACGTCGAGTTATACATCCTTACAGTGCCGGGTCTTCGTGATTCTAGCTGAATGACCATGCTACAGCAAGTTCGAAGATCTTGGGATGTTCGTGGTTGCCTGCCCGCGAGGTTCTCAAACGACTTCCGTTCGCGATCCTCACCTGGCACCTTATGGTAACTGTTTCCTTCCTTTCAGAACGTTTCCTGCCGGTTGCGTCGTGCTGCTTTTGAAGCACCAGATAAAACTCGATCCCAGTGAACCAGTATGCGAGAGGGTACACTGCTTCCTCTTTGTCATTAGAATTTCCGGCGAAGATTTCTTGCCTCTACCTCTCACAGGATGCATTTATTAACGGTCCTTATTTCTACCGTTTGCCTCGTGCAAGCTGCTGCCTTTGACAACACTCGTTATGACAACGTGAGTCCCCCCTCCCCTGAGTGAAGGGTTGCTGACTTTGTCTGGCATTCAGCTGGCTGTGTAAGATCACAGCTCTCAGGCTGATGTCAGTTGACGTATCATACTGAAGTGGCATCATCAGATACTGGGGCCAGAACTCTTACGGTGCTGTGAATGCAGGTGATACTGCCAACGGTCAAAAGACATTATCGTATTATTGTCAAGTCAGTGCTAAGTTCTGGTCATTTTGGCGTACACTCATGAACTTACATATATCAAGGACAATACCATTGACGTAATCCCCTTGGCATTTGTTAACGTCTTCTTCGGAATTGGTGGTGCCCCATCCATGAACTTGGCTAATGTCAGAGACCTGCCAAACTTTAATGTCCGGAGCATTATATTAAGTGAGCCGTTATCTAGACCTGCAACCCTACTGATAATGCCACCTTCCCGAGTACGGCTCTTCCCGATTGCTCCTCACTGGCCTCGGACATCAAGGAGTGCCAATCCATCGGAAAAATTATCACTCTAAGCCTGGGAGGAGCTACTGGGTCTGTTGGCTTCACAGATGACAGCCAAGCTGAGAGTTTTGCCCAAACATTATGGGACGACTACTTCGAAGGTTCAAGCTCTACTCGACCTTTTGGTGACGCCATATTGGATGGCATCGACTTGGATATCGAAAGTGGATCGTCCTCGTACGCCACGTTCTTAAGCAAGTTTCGATCCTTGTCCGGTAACGCCAGCAAGAAGTAAGAGATCATTATCCTTGCTTCGGCGATGGGTTGAGCTCAATAGGCATTAGGTATTATGTATCCTCTGCTCCCCAATGCGTTTTCCCCGACTCTGCACTCGGCGCGACCCTCAACGCATCGGACTTTGACATGGTTTACGTTCAGTTCTGTGAATGGACATTTCGTTACTACTTGCTGCTTTTGATGCTCATGATATAACTATCTAGACAACAACCCATGCGGCCTCCAACACTTCAACACTTCTTCAGTAAGTATGTGACAGATAGGATTGTCTTCGAATCACTCACCGAGGAACCCATCTAGGATTGGGACTTCGGACTTTGGTTTCTTCCATCCTTTTGTCGATTGCAGACTTATTTCTCACCATACGATTAGGGACAACTGGGCGCGCCAAACGAGCATCAACAAGGATGTGAAAATATACGTCGGCGCTCCTGCTTCCAGCTCCGGTAAATTTAGAATGGGCTTCTTGACAATATAAACGCCTTATTTCTGTCCTATATCAGCTGCTGGCAGTGGCTACCAGGACATATCGTCTCTGAGCGCCATCGCCGTACAGATGCGCAACAACTTTCCGTCTTTCGGTGGCATAATGCTTTGGGACGCATCCGAGGCTTACGGTAGGTGATTCACTACCTGGTATGTCCGAGTTGGCTAACTTTGTGTCGTCGACGCGATAGCTAACAACCGGTACGACCAGGCCATAAAGGAAGTACTGGTAGCGGCTGGTGGCACTGGCTTCACATACGCAGCGTGTTCTGCTCCAGATTATGCTTCTGGAACAGCCTATCAGGCCGGTTCTCAGGTTTCGTATGATGGGTACGCCATCATTCATCATACCTTCTTCACGCTGGTTTGATTGGGGCTTCTTATCCAGCTACATCTGGCAGGTAGGACTATTGTCCGCCGGGTTCGACTCGTCCGCTGATATTGCAATACTGTAGGCGAATTATGATGCATCGTCGACTCCAACCAATGACCCCAATAGCGAATGGAGCGCAAGTGAGATGTTCCGACAACCCGTTCCAAAACTGCCCTGTTACTGATTCATACTTCACCTTTTAGTCAGTGCCTGTGCCGGCGGCCAGTCCGTGTCGCCGTCCTCGACCAACACACCCACAAGCAGTATCACGCCTAACACAAGGTCTACGAGCACCAGGAGCTCTTTTACCTCTATCACTACAAGCAGCTCTGGTGTCACTAGACCCTCCAGTAGCAGTTCATCAAATAGGCACTGCTCTTTGGTTTCAATGACCACAGGTATCTCGGCTTCACCAACGGCAAATTCTGGAAGCTGCGCCGGTGTAGCTGCATGGTCAAACGGTATAGCATACACCGCTGGCCAACGTGTTGTGTTCGAGTAAGTATTTCCTTTGGCATAACTTGTTCACTTGCTCATTTGTGTAGCAACCATCTCTATACCGCGAAATACTGGACTGAAAATGATACCCCTGGTGGTAAAGTCAAATTTTATGCCGCTCTTCGTCAGTTCTGATATGCATCTGAAAAAGATGTCGCTGGAAGCTGGACTGACAACGGCGCCTGTTCAACCCTACGCAAACGCAAACAGGAAAGAAGAGTGACGATGGTACAATCGGGTTACAGACCGCGCAAATTACCAATCTTTCGAGGTTTCTAATGTAGGACACTGATGGCCCTGCTGAATTCTTTGTTGTTATTAGTATCATCCGTTATCTAACCTGAATTTTATTACATTATAGAGATTTTTATTTTATTACCGGAGCGTTCGTCACTAGATCTAAGGACCTCCCGACATGGATCGCCATGCTCCCGGCGACTGCCGGTTCATTCACAGACGGATGTTTACGTAGAGCAAAGTACCTGTAAACCCTTGCTCTTCACAAGAATCCAAAGCAAGTCACGGTCAGATCAAATGCCCAGATAGGATGTCCTGAGGTATGAAAGTTGCATTCTTGGGGTCAAGTACATATGATACTCTCAAGGATCACGGTATTCAAGTTTCAACTAAGTGTTCCCACAACGACCATAGCCCCCAGCTTAACTTTATTATTCCTGTTGTGAGTTTTACTGCCGTAGCTATTTCGAATGACAGCAGTAGAGTCTGCTAGCCAGGTAGGGAAGCTGAAACCTGTAGACTGACAGCAAGCTGCTCGGATAGGATTGCTGTACGTATCGTGTCATTGGATGCCAATGGCTCCGCTGGGCTTCTCGGTAGCAGATGCGTTATGCTTTTGGCGGCCGTTGTTTTACTACCTGCGGTTTCTCCTCTGTTGCTTAGTCGACGCACCTGGGTTCCTTGTGCCTCCAGCTTGAACAACTTGCACGTGGTGACCAACTACTTCTTGACATCGAGCGCTCCTCCTCTTTGACCGCCACCACATTCAAAGCATTTTCCATAATCAACGAATCGGTTACTGGTCAATTACTTCGACAATTAATTTTGCAAATTTAAAGGAATGCATACACTTTCTCCACTTACGTTCTACAGCGACCCCTTACGAAATCGATCGGGCATTTTTCAATGCGGCTTGTCTGGGTGTATCCCACACGAACGTGATGTTACATTGGCAATATGAGTTGACTCCGACCTGCAATATATATACCTATCAACCGTCGGGACCCTGCGATGGAGCTACAGATCAAAAAATGCAAAATACAGCGATATCTTCGCGATCTAAGTTACTTTAAGTGCCTGTTCTTTGCTCGTAGCCCTACTTCCCCTTCGTCTTCGTGGACGCCGTAGCGGTCTTTTTGTTCGAGATGGTAGGTCCGCGCCACTGACAAAAGGCAGACGACTATCCTCTACAGGCAGATATGTTCTGTGACTTGAAGACGACTGCTGGTTTATGCCCTCACTTTTCAAACGAGGTTCCTGGCTTATGAGGTGATCGATTGACTTGTATAGATATAGAAGTGGAAGCTTTGACAGCCGCTACGTCTGTCGTAGTGGTCGCTTTAGGTGTCCTCGGTGGCTTGGGCGGTTTGGGAGGCAGCGGGGGGCCAGGATCATACTCCGGATTGGAAGGATTCCATGGAACGCCCGACGAGTCTAATAAACAACCATTGATAGCATTGAACGAGTAATAGGTTGGGTTTGGAACTGAATCCATTACGTGCGCCATGGCTGCAAATCTGTTGAAGATGACAAAGCCGGAATGGGCATCATTGGCAGCATCTACATTACCATGAGTTTCTGAGCCATTTGAAATGATCGTGAGACATACAGTCTTGTTGAACTGTTGATAGCTGAGCTTCCCAATTACTACGCTGTATTTTTCCTTTGGGCAGCGAGAGTTTTTCGTATGTCTCCACTAATCGACCGAGCCCAATAGGTTCGACATATCTTCCCTTCCAGCGCGCATTGTCGACGCACCGAGCCAGAAGAGACAAGTCGACACAGTTGCGAACTGAAATGCTCCAGTCGGCATACAATTTTTTACAGTCATCTGGGGCAAGATCAGCTTTGAATTTTCTTCTGCTTGAAGAGTAAGCAGTCACACATACGTTGAATACCGACTCCCGCTTTAACTCTACCGGGGTCCTCGAGAAGTTCTCGAAGTTTGTTAGGAAATTCTGAAAACAATTCAAGCCTCCCCGAGTCAAGATAATTTTTCAAAACACCATACCTGTCATGGCACTGATTTGTATCAGAAGAATTGTGTCTTCATTAGATAACTGCACAAGCGCCACCGGGTTTTCGAGTTGCCCCTTGATGAAATTAGGGCGCCATTCTAGGTCAAAACCGAGGGGACCATTGCGCAGTCTGGGTATGGTCAAGTTTACGTGATGGTGGTCTCTAATGTAGAACAACTGGGCGTTGCTGCTCTTGGTACGCCAAGAGTAAGTTGGCAAAATGGGTCGGTCGGGTAGTTTAGAAACAGGCTTTTCCGTGGGGGGTATGGAGGACATGTCAAGGGAGGTGAATGGAGATGACAGAGCCAATGCTAGTTGGTAAGTGAACCTTACCAACGCAACAGACCGGGCGTGCCAGTAACGTGCGACCAGTTCACGTTGAACTTGGGCGCTTGTTGCTTCGGCCAGCGCCTTTTCGGGCAACGCTCTCACGACGCAATGGCTCGCAATGGCACCCGGAAGAAATAATATAATAGCCCAGATTGGTTGGTATTGGAATTAGCTTTGCTAAATTTAAATGCACAGCTCACAAGACGCATCCAAATGGGGACACCCCGATAGGATCTTGGCGCTTCGAAGCCTCTTTCGTCCATGTCGTTCTTCTCTACTTTGACTTTGAACAGGTCAGATCCAACCTCGTGCTTCATATGTGGTTTGAAATATCGCTCACAGTCGACGAATGGAGGGAGATTGTCCACCTCGCAGTACTGGACGGCCCGTCCGGGTCTTCAGATGTCGGTTTTTCTTGGATTGCAACGCCAAGACCAAGGATCTAAATAAAAACACTTGCGCTCCCTTACAAAAACCCCCTTCTCGAATCAAATCATCCACAGACCTCCCCTTTCTCACACCTCTCGGTGAGATATGAACTCAGTAGCATCCCCAGCATACTCCCCTCTTGAGGATACCTCGCACGTCAGACATTATACTCCCGACCCTGACATGCATCGGGTTATCACTTCCACCTGGCACGTCCTCGAACAGGTGAGGTTTCATTTCGAGTTTTTAACCCTGACATGGCGCTAATTCATCCTCAGATGCCTCCTCCTAGTTTGCGAGAGGTACTAGGAGCATACAACTTGAAGGGAGATGGTGATCGAGACATGCTCATTGCTATGCTCAATGCCAAGAGTGCCGAGGATCAAGTGGGTGCCTTACAAGTTCTTATCGCATCACCTGAACTGATGGTTGTGCTAGCGTATGGCGTCTGTAGCAGCATTGCACAGAACACTGTTAGAAATGCACACGCCGCCTGCGTCACCCCCGCTTAGCATGTCTCAACTCCATATGCACCCCACCACGCATTTCTATCCTCCCTCTTCTGTCTCACACTCTCCGCCAACTCATGAGAAGAAGCCATCGCATGATGTCAGTGACTCCCACACAGAGCCTTCGCCTCCAGCACCTACAAGGAAGGCGCCACCACCCTCTGCATCCACACAATCTTCCCGAAAACGCCAACGGACATCTCGCAATTCATCCTCACCACGTCGTCCTGCCTCCAGGGAATCACATGCGTCTACAAAGCATGATAACCCTCCATCGCCGCACTCGTCATCTCGAAGCGATTCTGCAGAGTATTCACCTCGCTCTCGCGCATCAATGGCAATTGGTTCATTGCTTTCCTCGGGACCGAGCAGTGGTGATATTTCTGGACGCAGTATTGTGAACGATTACATTTCACCTCCAAGGTCGCTTGGGCCTATTTCTGTATAACCTTTTCTGTGCAGCTGTGACACCATCTGACTTATTGTAGTTCTATTTTAATAATTCCTATGTCATAGCCTTTCACTGCTTTTTTTATGTATCTCCTTTCAGCTTCAGTAACGGAATAATCAATGTTTTATTTTTGTCCCCGCTGGCGGCTCCGCGAAGAATAGATTATGTGTGATCGCATCAGATCGGATCGGGTGAACGCCAAGCCACGCAAGTATTAATATTCACCGGCCGCCTTGTGAAATGATAAACGGGAGGCTCGATTATCGAATCGCCAAGGGCTGTTTACTCACTGCTCAAACGCTCTCAAAAGGCCGGAAGTGATCATCGGTCCAGTATACCGTTGAACGTCAGTCTCCTAAGTATAGCGTCGCACTGTGGAAATCAACGATTAACGATGGGAAATTGCCTTGAGTTATTCTTAGGAAGGGCTTGTCGAACGCCAAGAGTCCAAGTCATATCAAGGGCTCAAACGAACATATATTGTCAGATGGGTGGTGAGCGGCTGGAGTGCAGAGCCCAAAACATGTCTTAAACACGTCTGCATATCTGTTTCCGTGGCGATCGTGAGTTGGCACAGTGTAGCAGTGACGGTAGCACAGCGAAGATGAAACCTAAGGAATATGTTCTAAAATATGCTGTAACACAATAGCCTAGGTTGAAGAGACAGAAGAGGACCCAAGTTTCAGTAAATTTCAGTACTCAAAGTACTCGACGTTCAACGATAGCTTGGTCGTGATCGCCACGTGACACACGCGTGTTGGCAGAAGTTCAAGGTGCTTTGTTTCTGCTTCCTTCCCATTGCTTTCGCCACTGTCCCATTCTATCTAATTCATGTCCAGCGACGACGAATTTGATGCAATTCCGGATGACTTTGAGGGTTTTGACTTCGATGCCATACCAGATCTTGCCATCACTGGGCCAGCTGAGGTTACTAGCAACTCCATTTCAGCCATCCCACCACGGCCTGCTAGTGCAGGATCTTCATCTCATTATTCTTATGATGACGATATCGACGAGTCTATTTTGGTTGAACTTGATGCTATAGAGGGACGGCTGAGTCAAGGAATAAGAGATGTTGCGAACGGTTCGTGAAAGCCACTGTTTTTAACTGTGCATTCAATGAACGGGTTGTTTTGATGTTTTTGAAGCTTCATCGCACCCCTTGAGTCATAATTCTGCGTTGAATGTGACTTTAGACCCTCCACACCCAACCCGCATGTCTCGTTTCTTTGGTACCGTGAACTGATTCATATCTTCAAATAATCCGCTCACGACAGCATAGGTGTTCAGTCTGAGTCTCTTCCAAGCAATCTACTTCCAGTTCGTAGTCACCTAGGTTTGTGTATCCGTTGAACATATATTGCGGCCCGGATATCGATGCTGTCCGAGACAGATATATCACCTCGAAAAACGCTGCCAAAGGAGAAGACTGTCGATGTCGAAATTCCTCTGCACCCTCTACTCAAAACTGGACCGCGCCCCATCCAAGGACCTCTGAGTACTATAAAGGGGAAAATCAAAGTTGAGCCGGACGATGGAGTTCGTCAGATTCTGGATAGCTTCGAAGATGAAATGACTTGTCCTATGTGAGTAGTATCTTCACATGCTTTCGTACACTGAACTGAAGGCTCTCTTCAAGATGTTGTGATATTTTGTATGTTCAGAAAACATGACAATAGTCTTGTGACCTCAAATATTTTCAGTGTTGCTGCTCATATAGGAACTTGTGGTCATTCGTTTTGCGGAGAATGCGGATGGGAGTGGATATCGCAAAATGTTGGTGTTATTATTTCCAAGGATGATAATCCGTAACTTAGTTCTCTCTCAGAAACGCTTTCCAACATGTGCCGTATGTCGCGCCAAATTATCTGCATCGTCCCCCATGATACCGAATTTTGCACTGGACAATACCGTCAATCGACATCTACAAGCTTTGGCTAATAGTGGGCGGGAGGAGTGGCAGCCAGGAGGCACAAGGATCAATGAGTGGAATATCAGGAAGGAGTAAGTCCTTCATTGTTGCGGTGTCCATTGATTTATGGGCCATATTGACGTGTTGTCTGGTAGGAAATGGAAGAAAGACTCTGCTAGCAGAGCAGCTGAAACTACCAAGAGATCAAACGCAAGCTATAGGAGACGGACTCGTACAGATGGGAACCCCATCAATGTCGACGATGCTGATGACCTTGCGGCATGGTTGGTCCCAGATGACGATGTTGACGACGAGTCTTACGACGAAGGGGAGTTGGACTCTTCCCCAGTCCGCGTTCGACCCAGACAGTACCGAAGTAGGAGCTACAGGTGATCCCAGACAAACGACTTACTGTACTTTCTCTGATTGAAGGTTGTGCTCCTTGACGCCAAACATTTGAATTGTTGACACCTTCAGTTGGGCGCTTCAGACGCGGGAAAGATGTTTAAAACTTCCGATACAATGAGAACAATGACATAATGTAAGTACCAACGCCTACCTTGAGCTTGCAGGCAAAGGTAGTCGACCAAGATGGTCATTCTGTTTTCTCCACGTCGGGGCGAAAGGGTCACTATGGGTGTTCCGTCACATGCGTCGACAATCGAGCTTCATTTCAGTGCCACCTTCGCGTCATTGGAGGACGAACGTGGAGCCAGACTGGATGGTGTAATAATTGAGTTATGGAGTGACATTCCGATGGCACATGGAAAAGCAGGGCAGTGGGGGGCACTTGGTTTTGAGTGGCCAACTGACCACACGGACGACTCTGGTGATGGTGACCGCTTGGGTGTAATTTCCAAATGCACCAGTCCGACCGTGACGGTTCTGCATCTCAGAACCAGAATCCCGATCTCAAAACGAAATCAGGTCCAATATACTTATCGACTTATTTACCCTTCTGGAAGGATCGAATGGCTTGGTGGCTACCAACGCGATGGGGTGCTTGTCTTCGAACGCCAGGATCCCGCCTTGACCCGTGGTATATCATTTAATTCTCATGCTGGGCAGGGAACGTTTTTCTCGGGACAAGATAAGCGGGACAATGTGGAAATCATGAGGCTTAACCAAGATACCGACTGGTCAATATATGCCATTAGAGAGGATGGGTCTGTCTATAATATACTGTCTTCCGCATCAATAAAGGTCTTACGAGTCTTCTACAGGTCATGTTGTATACTTAGCTCGAGAGATCATGCATTTTCAAGCCGCGTCTCTCTGGCAATTTTTGTGCCTGTAATACGCCCTGAATCACTCGTTATACTTCCTACCTTCTCCCTCGCAGTATCTCGAGGTTCCTCGATATCGATCAACGCTCTCGGAAGTATCTCCATTACAGGGACAGGCAAAGGTTCTTTATTTGTCCAAACCTACGATGCAGGTACCAAACTGCATTTGTGTAAAGCCGCCATCCACGACAGCTTATCATTTTCTTCATTTCAAAATTCGTATCAGCTTCTCCCATGCGATCACAACCTGAGTTATACCATCTTGGCCTCACAGGCCGCGACTTGTCCCCAATTCGTGTTCGTTATTCCCATCACGGCATTGTCATCGACAGTCATCGTTCGCCTTCAGGTGCACACTCTGTGCGCTCTCTTACCATCAGGTACTGCCGAGTTAGCTCTCTTCTCTTGTTCAAGTTCGAGAGCGTCTTTTCTGAAGGTTCCATCGGACGAACGGTCGGAAGAGGCTGTTACTTTGCTGGTAGGCCCAGAGTGTAGCCAATTCATCGTTGCTCCCGTCTATATCCTGCGGGCTCGTGGAGGGGTATGGGGCGTATCCATATTGACTCCCCATGTTCTAGTCGCTGCAGACCCCGTGCCGATAAGTCATCTTCCAACTCCTCCCCCTTCACCGCCTTTCTTCCAACCCTCTGCACGTAATCCACACGTCTCGCTTGCTCGATCAAAGACAAAACGCTCAGATCCTCATAGCCAAAAGCGTATCACAGCAAATGCAGGTCCAAGGTTGGCGCTGACCATCTGCGCACTGAGAGACATCACTCGTTTCTTCTCATATATAGTTTCACTGACCATCTGGCTCCTCAAACTCTGGCTCCTACGTATGCTGCTTTACTACAGTGCGCGTCGGCTGCCGTATGAGGGAACCGATGATTGGAGCGAAGGAGAAGAGGCGTTAGATGAAAGTAGCACCATCTGGCAAGGCATTGAATCAATGGCCGAGGAAGACGAAGCTTCTGTCAGCAGAGCTGCTTTCGTGGTAGAGTTGGATGAGAAGGAACATGAATATTCACCTCTCTTGCTTGATGTCGCTGGAAAGGATGTATCGGTCCTTCTGAGACCGGCTGTGGGCTTCTCGTATGCGGACTTCATCAAAATCGAGCTGGATGGTCAGCCCATACAGCCCAATGTTCAGGCACTCGACGACGGCTTTTACTTGGTCGGCTTTAGAGGGCGCTCGTCCAGTGGAAGAGTCTCCATTTTTGCTTAATGATGATTGTTTTTCAAAGGTTTGATTTGAGAACGAAGAACTTGTCTTCGTTCACGGAGCATAACTATATTCTGTTGCATTCATATGTCGCTTTGTTACCTGGTTTCTGCTATGAAAGGCGTTCCAAATACGCGCTGCTCTGTATTTTGTACTAGTGTTTGATATCACAATGTTCTCGTGTTGTCGCTGTGATGTAGAAATTAACAGGAGGAAGTCTAGAGTAAATCCACCAACGATAAAGCATGTACGATGCTTAAATGAACCCACCAGCATACCAAGAAAATCAGTACACACCTCGCTATCTCTCGTCATCTTCGTCATTCCTGTCCATGTTGGCACGTTTGTGTCGACGGTCTCGGCCGCCAAAGCTGGATACCGAGAGGGCGACGATGTCGTCCAACCTCTCCGGAGGTAGGTCGTATTCGGATCCGCGAACAACAATCGCATATGCAGCTATATTGAGATATTTAGCAAGCATGCGGCAAGTGGGTGGAGGTCGTTTACCGTCTTCAATTTTCTCTAGGGACTGGGCAGTGACATACTGTTTCCTGGAAAGCTCCCTCACGTACGGTGTCAGTCGCTCTAAATCTGCACGAGCGTACGTGAGAGATGGCGATAGTATGATTGGAATACGGCTTGCCTGCTTTGCAACGCCTGACGAACGCACACACATCGCTAGCTTTTGAGCGTCCGCCTCGTCTTGAAATGCCGGTTATAGCGAAACGCATCAGCTCTCCCGTGAGATCCGACAGACCCAGAAGATAGTCGTCCAGCGGTAAAATAAAATACTACGGAATTTATTCGTGCCATGCCCGGTGTTAACTATGGTGTGCATACTCACAGGAACCCCATGCTGGTCAGACAGTATATGTTGCACATCCTCAAAGGTGACCAAGGTGCCGTGTTCCAGATAATGCATGAAACTCAGCGCTTCGATGAATTCCTGTATACTAGGCGATATACATCTGTGGTACCGCCAAAACCGATCACCCTGCAGTTCGTGCTTGATTTCTGCATAGATCGCTGTAACCTCGGCCAATTTCTCGCGACCTGCTGAGGCTGCGCGCAAGGAAAGGGCGCGATCAGTGTCTTCAGCGTCCTCCGTCATTATTCGATGTAATAGAAAGATAATTTTCTTGGAGAGGTTTGTCACATCCCGGCTGGCCTGTAAAACAATGAATTATGCGGCGTGCGGCTATCGCAGATTGTTGACCTTGATCAAACGCTCCCGTCTATCGCTGTAATCGTCGAGGTCTGCTCTAAACCCATCGAAAATATTTATGATTGATGAGCCCTGAATGATTGGTTGTGACATGGAGGCGGGTTGACAGGTACGTGGGCTAAAAATAATGATGTCGCGCATAGTTACGTAAACTTGCCGGATCTGTACGCCCCTTACCTTCTAGTCTTTCCGAACACCGCAGTCTCTCGTTATTTACTCGCCTCTCCTTCCTTACATCTTATCCTCGTCCATTGCATGACCATGGCCTTTACGCCGAAACCAGGCTGTCCAATGTGTGGGATGGTTGCGACAGCATCCAATACTCCGCTAAACTCACCCCGCTCGCCGTCGTTCCCCGTTGGTTCCACGCAACCCGAGATACTTTGGAGGGACGACAACTTCACCGCCTATCGGGAGAAAGCAAATCCAGTTTCAAGCAAGGGTCACATCATAGTCGCTTTCAAGTTCGTGTTTTGTTTTCTTTGGCGGTCGGACACTGCTTATTTTTGAGATACAGTTTGCACGTTCCATCGATCTATACTCTTGTATGTAACCTCGTCAAACCTTGCCCCGTCCATTGAGCTCTTAAACAGCTGTCCAGTCCTCCAGCGACTTGCCGCTCTTGGTCAACGTCCGCAATTTGGCCAGACGACTCCTATCAACATTGTTACCTCCTGCGTCACCTAGCTTGCCCCCAGCAACACCTAATAACGCGACTACAGTTACATCTACCCCACTACAAACCGTCGACCAGTTGTTTCGCATTGGCTTCATTACACCACCGTTCAAAGACAACAAAATACCTGTAACGGATCATCTGCACGCGCATGCGTTCATAGCCCCTGGGGATTTAATGGGATGGTGGAGAGGGGTTGCATATTCGGCTGTGGCGTGGTATTCCATCGACGACCTCATTGCGGAGATACGGTAAGTATCAATAGGATTTGACGCGACGACTAAACCCTGACGACTATGGCCAACCCTTACAGCGAATCAGTTTCGAATAACCGCGTCAAGTCTGGCTACGAAAATCGTGCGTCGGCACCCATTGACATGGTCCCGCATGCAGGTTCACGGATGGGCGCTGCGGACGGCACTGAATATACTGAACCCAGCATAGCTATACCAGACGAGGAAAGTGGAGAAGGGTCGCCCGGTCTCGTGCCCCCACAATCACCTATAACATTATCTCCCCAGAGCCAGATACCCACTTTACGAGTGTAGCCTTACCGTTGCCGTTGTTGCCCTGAAACATATATTTCTTTTCTGCATTTTATGAACAATAATCTGGACACATGCTCCTTTTATGATATAATCAGTTGCACTCATTTCTTCGTTTATATCTCACCAGCTGGTATCCACGTCAATAATAATTACGTTGATGAGCCAATCAAGTATGAGTTGTAATTATATGTGATTGAAACTGAATTATATTGCATTCTGTTATTAAGTCAAATCAAGCATCTAGAGCCGGAAAATCAGGCATAAGAGAACGGAAACAACCAACGGGCTTACAGTAGGAGGAACCGGTTAGCAATGCTGATAGGGCCACCAACTGGTCCTCGTTGAACCGTTTTGAATCCTCATGCCATGTATCTTGATGCGTCGTCTTGAAATTACCGGCACATTTGCGCACAGTGGTGGATATAGGGATCTATAACCAGTCTTAGGTCAACGAACAATGTTGAGGGTATACAAGATGATATTCCCACAGGATCGTAGGTGTGTTCTGCTAGTACAGAGGTCAAAAGCTCAGGCATCCATTTTTCGACTGTATAAGGGTAGGAGTCGACCAAGGCGCAGATACCGAGAATTGCCGCATGGCGTTGACGGATCGCTTTGCTGTAGCCCGGTGACTGGCGGGAGGGGATATGGCTTTTCTTCGCCAGTTTGACGAAACGGTCCTGTGACGTGTTTTGTAATCTGATGAGTACCTTTGCTGCGTGAAAGATGAAACTAGAAAGACCTTCAGAGTGATCACGCTGCGCTTTGGAGAGAGACGTAAAATTCCCGACAAGGTCCTGCGATAGGATTAGTGGTTAGCAAAGATACTCTGAATTATCGGTCACTTACGTGGCAGCCATCTCGCGAACCTCGACGACCTCATCATCCAGGCATTTGCAGAGAACCTTGAGTATGACTGAGTGGATGCAACAATCACTACAGAACCAGCTCTCGTACCTTCAATATCTCATCAATCTTGAACTCGCTGATCAGAGGAAGCTGCCTGAAGTAAAAGACTGCCGAAAGGTTAGATCATTCCATATGGAACCTACTATACGCACCTTGAATAAGAGGTAAGGCCTTCAATCGTACTTTCCAGGACTGGCGAAAGCGGCTAATCAGGGTACCATAACTTCAGCAGGATTTGATACGTACTGGTGATTGCTGGATGGCTGCAAACATGGCATCGAATATGGGATCTATCAAGGAGCGGGGAGGCGTAACGCCACACATCCTCACGAGCAACACACTGGCACCCGATGCGAGCTCGTCGTTATCATTGACTAGTAAACTGTCAGTATATGTAGCATGGAGGCTCGAAAGTCAGTTGTGAACACACCCTCTGTAAAGCGGAACAATTCCGGCTGCAGAGAAAATGAGTGATGTCTGACCATGTCGAATAGAGACTTACCAGAAGTGGAAGAATATAGTCGAAGGTCGAAATGGCCTCAATGTCATGAACAGTTTGGAACAGCCATTTGCAGACGGCAATGCCAACCCTAGGCAGTGCATGTGAGCGCGGGTTGGGCAGAAACAGAGAAACATTAATATGCACCTGTCATACGTGGACTGGAATGCACGAGAACCTGGAACACGTTCCTTCCGCCATTCTTCAAACTTGACAACAAGCTCGAGCACTCGAGTCATATGATATGTGCCCCGCATGCCCATGATATCAAAATCGACAGTACATGTCCGGCACTCCCTCACAAAAGCCTCAGCTGTGGGCACGGAAGGTTTCGGTTGCCGCTAGCAAAATATCAAAATGAGATACAGCGGTTATGCTGTAAACTAATACCTTGATCTTCCCAGAGAAAGCCAAGAACTCGCCAATGTACGTGCGAACCTAGTATTCAGAAGTCAAAACCGGACCAAAATAGTTAGATAGGTACTTACATCATCGTGTTCGCTCTGGATCTGGGGCCAACACCGGTCTAGGACTTCATCTGTCCAGGCCGAGAACTTCCAGTCCAACCCCTCGTATAATGACCGAAACAGGGACAGTACTTTGACAGCATCGAATGAAGACTCGCCGTTGAAATCCATGGAATGAAATTCGCTCATAATGAAGTCTACCAGAGGCTGTAGTCTGCGCGGGTCCTGGTTGTAGAACATGTACTATAGAATAGTGAGTTGAATGCTTGCATGAAACGGGCATAATAACAACGCACTTCTAAGAAAGATGACCATATCAAAAGAGTGTCAGTCTTGATATTCTGGCTCAGTATCTTCCTTATTAGAGGTGTAAACCATTCCCATAGTTTTCCTTGGGCTTCGGTTGGCCAATGTTTCGACCCTAAACAAGCACAATGGGAACTAGGTCTCAACTCATGACAACTGATTATAACTGACCATTCAGAACACCAGCTAGCAGTTCAGCAGCAGCGCGTTGCTTGTCTTGTTCTTTATCCGCTAGAAGGTTTTCTAATATTGGTTTCAGGACTTCGAAAGGTTCATCTTCAAGAAGTTGAACTAAAAATATTAATCAGAACCCACAATCATGGAGCACTCAGATGGGTGTCGCCTTACATATGGACTTTACAGATGACATATTATCCTGCGTTACAGCGACCTGATGATTTTCTTCGGCAAGATGCGTTGATAATTTCTTCCAATATGAAGGTTTCATGACCACTTCGCGAACGGACGCTACGGCGGCTTCACTAGGTTTTTCCCAGGGCAAAAAAGTAGATTGAGTGGGGTGAGGCAGACGATACAGTTCCAACTCGTTACTCCATGCTAGCCAACCGTGAGGTATCTTGTCACATAATATCCTAAATATATAGATTAAATTCACCGCCAAGAAAATGGAGTGAACGACGAACGGTTCCCGACTGGTCTGCTTGGAGTTGATGGGGATCTTAAAGTTATGTAGAAGCTTGGCTGTCAGGGAGTGCGAAGGCTGTACGGAGACCTTTGATTTGAGAGGGTTGTGATGTAAACCTTGCACCATTTCAGCAGGGCCACGAGAGTATGACCGATGCTTAATATAACGCAAGCTTTTCATAACACTCCGTTGAGCATACTATAGGTCGAAAGGGTCAATAAATGTTATAGGGCAAAAGAAAACTTCCAGCTTACATAGCGCTGTTGCGAACAAATAGGTCAGCGAAAATGCCTTTTGGCGATGACTGTAAAGCACTTACGACGCTAGAATGATTGTCGTGGGTCTTTTCCAATAGCAAACAAATGAGAGGTGCAGTCGTCGGCACATCTCGCTGGATGAGGGTTCTAAGAACTTTTATTGCCACAATTGCATATCGCCAATGGGTTCGTTGATCCCTAGCTATTTCATAAACCATTTGGGCCTCCGCAGACGTGTCAGTGTATTATCAAGTAGTACTGGATAAATCACCAACTGTGAGTTCGGCTGCTTTCTTCATGAGCCGAATCCGCTCGATCCGCTTGTTTTGGCACCTTAATAGCAATACATCATCTTGGCTTGCCGTGCTTATAGAAGCTTGTAAATTCTGCACAGCCTCATTGACTGCAAGATTTTCGATGTCATAGGCCAGGTAGCAGGCCTCAAAGAAGCTGTTTAGACCTTCAAGCTGTGTTAGCGCATGTTTTGAATGGGTCCATGAGTTATACATACAAGTCTCAGAGACCATACCAACACAATCTTGTATGGAGGTCTGAAACATGAATGTAAGCAACGAGCATTTTTTTGCTAATTCTGATAATCAACCTTTTCGTTGTGTTGACATCCGAACAGCCGCTGGATAAGTTCTGTCGCCAAAGTCGGCTCTGTCCTGGAATGAGCAAACACCTAGATAATAGGACAATCTGACCCACCTGCGATTGCATACTTGCCTAATGGTTTATATAAACTCCCGTTCCGAGTAAGACAGGGAGCAACGTACCGAAGGAAGAAGTATTTAGAGTCCACAAAGCTCCTTTCATACGGTCGTCCTCCGTCCCTGCTTCCAAAGCATTATATAGGACTGGGAGTACACGCCGCCGAACGCCGTCGTAGGACTTACCACACCGGTCCAAAGAGAATTAGCACGCAACTTCATCAAATGACACATGGAGTGTTTGCTCACAGAGCATATAGCATCCAAGAGAGATTGGCTAGACCTATAAGAACATATATGAGTAAAGACAGAGCAGTTGTAGGTCACCCAACACATACTGTCTGACTAAAGGAAGACGTCAGGAACAAAGTCAATGAGCAGCGGAGGAACTCACTGGTCGCGTAGTGCCACATGGACCATTCTACCAGATCGTCAATCAAGCAGTCTTCCACTGGGCCTCTCAGTCGTTCCATAGAGTTCCACCGCAGTCGACCAGATTGATAGTATCTGCGGCATCAAAATGAGATCGTCTACACTATTAAGATGTTTATTCACAAACCGTGCTCGACGAACATAGACAGCTCTTGGCCAGACTTTCTGTTTTGAGTACTGTCGGGCCACATTTAACTCCGAGGCATACTGATCGCCATTGAGGTAGAAACTGGAATGATATGGTTGAAGAAGAGATCTGGCAAAGGAAAATGGTATTACCTATCTCTGCTGTCTCCATATTCAAGCATGTAGGTACGAACTGCCTTTATCTTTATGCTTATTGTATTATTTCTCGTTGTGAAATGAACTGAAACATCACTCACCAGCATGTGAACAGCGTCCACCGTGTTCTCTTCACCTTGCTGCCGCAGTGATACCGATGCCTTGTGCAGGAACTGCCCGTAGGTACGCCTCAAATGGGTGATATATTGGTGTCGCGGATCATTTGTGTCTGTAAGACAGAAGCCGGCGTTCAGAGGCTCCATGGACGCTATCATCTCTGGCAATTCATTCCTGTTCATAGTCAGACTCGATGTAGTATCTGTGTACAATGATTGAGAATTTACAATATGTCACTTGTCTCATTCGCTTTTAGCCAAATTTCTGGACTGACGTCGGATTTCGCAAACGTAGGAATGCCTCCGAAAGCATGACGGACGAAACTCAGGTAACTATATCGCCACTAATTAGATATTTGATAGAATCAGGGTGTTGTGAGTGACGTTACCGGCAGAAGTCGTTTCGCCATGTGGCATCGCGTGTTACATCTGAGAAGAAGAGGCAGTGTAAGCACATAAACGGGTCAGAATGAAACAATTCAAAACCACCATCTGCAAGTAGGCTATTGAGAAGTCCCAACGTGGGTTCAACCAAGTCCTTGAATATTTGCAGAACAAAGTCTATTTCCGCGTAGTTTGGAACGTGCCAAGAAATCTTTCACCCAAATAATGAAAATCGAGCCCGTATGCATATTGGCAAGACCCACTTTGATATCCTCTGGTTTATAGAGTTTCCCCCAGAAGCGATGATGATTATTACGAAAGTCTGTGGAACAATTAGGATCTTCATTGTTGCGCGCGGAATAATAATGCTCACTTTCACTAGCCCATTCCTCGGGATTAACAAATTTGTTTTCCAACGGATAGGTGTGCGTCAGCGTTAGAAGAGCACTCGACAACAATTTACCGCTCCACGAAAAACCCCGCTTTGAGAAAGTCTTGTCACGAAGAAGTCGAAACAATGGCAGGAAGTCATCTCTGTATTTGATTACCTTTATTGGATCATGTCACTAAGACAGACGGACTTTATCAAAGCGGTCAACACGTACTGCTCGCCCATCGCTGGTAGGAGACGACTTATAGTCAACACATAAGGAGATTTGACAAACGTGACGTACTTGTAGACAGTGCCTCGCAAAATGGCAAGATCTTATAAGAGTATCAGTAAGATATATAAAAGGGACGGCATGATAACATACTCCAATGGAGAGTTGCATCTGACGGCAAGGGAGATGACGATGCAGTAGTTCTAAGAGAGCTAGCTCCATTTTCAAGCTCTGTCTGAATATTCTGAAGACAGAAGGGCAAAAACTTGGCCAGTGTTTTGGCGGGATTGGCATTGGCCACGCATTCGACAAGCTGATGGATCGCGCGGACTGCATTGGAGCGGACATTCGTACTTGCATAGTCAAATACCATACGCAGCACCAGATCATAAAGCTGGTCTGAAAGGTGAATACATATTTGACTGCACGCGCTGGCGACTGCATCTACCACTTGGACTGCATCAACTTTTAGCGTCAGAGTGGCACGTGGAACTGAGAGATCAGACATCACCTTCTGACGCACCGCCTGCAGCGCTCTCCTCTGGTAAATTTTCCAGTAACTGTATGACACGAAGGATAAAATTAGTGACCCAATCTGCAAAGCTGCCGGTGGTGTCCTTTAGATGATTATCTTCTTCATCGTTCGATGCAGTTGGTTCTATTTCGAATTCGCGCCCTTCGATATCTTTAGCAGAAAGAAATGGCTTTGTGTCCGACGCGCCAATCGAGGACGACATGGTTGCAGAATCCGGACGACTTATCGTTGAGTCGGCGGTGCTAGATAGGTCTCCAATCATGATGTATTGAGATATTTCCACGAAAAATGACGTAGTGCAAAGCTATGTAGCTTGTAAGCGCAAGACAGGATGTAAGTTTGACTTGTCCTCACAGTTTTTGATGGATCGTTCTGACATGTGGCAGAAATATGAGGATAATCCAAACAAATCAAGAGAATAACTGACCAGATCAATGCCCGGAATAAGCAACTGAAGCACCGGTACAAGGTGTTTGGCACCAGGGTAATATACTTCCCGCGAAACGATAGCAGGGGCAACTGCGCCCAATGCTTTGATGACAGCAAGGGTCCGCTCTGTCTACAAAGGACCGTATTGAGTTAATATAATCTAGGCTGCTGGATGAGGGCACTGACCTCGACGAGGGCTTCTAACGAGGGGACTGCTCTTTCCAATATCGGATGCAGAATTAAATCAGGTTCCATCAGGCTCATCGACTTGAGGCAGCTCTGGACATTGGAGACAGTTGTGGGGTCCTGCGAGAACATAGCGAGGAGCGCAGGGGTCCGAAGACACTTTACAAGCTCGAATTTCATAAGTTTCGTCAGCCGACGATTCTGTACGTAGTCGATATTAACTTTGGTGAACCACGGATAACAATGAATAAACCTTTGGAGTTTTGCAATCTGGCTGCTCTTCCTCGTGCCATCGCCTGTTAAAATCGTACGCTAGATATTTGATAAACGCCCTAATTTTTGATCAGGTGTCATCATCAGTTGATGACTTTTAAACTCACGTTAACTACGAAAAAAGGTGACTCAGTCAGTAGATCAGGAAAGTTGAGATATCTCACGACGCCAAATTCGACAGAGGAATGATGCTGTGAAAGGCAAATATGACTGTACATACATCAGCAGTCCAAGTCCCGGAATTGGATGGATGAAAAAAGCTCTCAGTAGACGCAATCATTTTCGCCAGAGAATCCAGAGCTTTCGAGCCCGCGAGATAGGTGTGGCTCTTAAAATGGCCCGCCTTCATAAGGGGTGCAGATAGATAATCACCCACAGATCCATTACGGAGCTGCGGAGTGTTCATGCCAGACGCCGGTGGCGTAAACAGCGGAGTAGGCGCATTGGAGGAAGGATTGGGGATGCTGTCGGGCATTATCGAGTAGACAATGATTCGTGCCAAGGATGCTTATGAAACACACAAGTAAGACTGCAGGTTCGTAAACGCATGTCAAAGAAAACGTACGAATTCTCCAGTTGGCCGCAGGGAGTCTCCCGATCTCAAATCCTGCCTGGCTATCCGCGGACGGGCCAGTGGTGAGCGACCCAGCATCAGCCAAAGGTATTTCTGCAACTGACTGTAAACTCTACATCGAATCAAACAGCACAAAGCTTACCCATGGAGGCTAGACATTTGCACATGACTAGATGCCACTAATGACCAAAGGTAAGCAATATGTTAAGCCAGGCTGTAATCACTTTCTGACCTCGTGATCAGTGAAGATGCCAACTCCTGTTCCGTCTTTGAACAGGCCAGACCAAGGTTCATCAATTTTGATATCCTCTCGAGGCCAGTTCGGTCTTCCTTCATCCACAGACGTGGCATCATCGGGGATATCTTGTATTTTTTGGGGATCACTGACAGACGGATCTACGTGTATCTCTGAAAGTTGCGACAGGAACTGCAACATCCGCTCATCGTACTTGTAGGAATTTATGGACTCCCACAAGCGGAACAACATGGGAAGATATGTCGTAGGGTGAGACAATGGAAGAAAATTGAGGAGGTAGTATTGAGATGAAAGAATACTCTGATACAATCGGTCAGCCATGTTCAGTGAATGTCAGGTTCGACATCTTCCAACATACATCCAAGCTCGTTCCGTTGATTTGAGGTACGAATGTGGTTAGCATTTCGTCTATCGCAGCAGGGTGGAAAAATCTTCTAGACATGCTTGCGATATAACCCATACACCAGGAAAGTTGACTAACAACGAAGCCGCACGTCAATCCCATACCCCGAAAATCATGGTTGAATTTACATACGTGTACTCAAACTCCCGTCGAGTCAGAAAGAGATCCCGGATCAAAATATTGTAGATCGGCTTCCACGGTAACCTCATGTCATCTATAGATAGTTTGTTTTTTGACCTGATCAAGGCTTGAAGTGTATCTGCACATGCGGCGACAATGTGAGTAGACATTCCCGGAGTTGTGCAAAGCGCAAAGTAAAGCTTGGCCAAGTGGATTCTTTTGTCCTTAGGTATGGGGTATTTGAGCTTAGTCCAGCTGGGGAAATCATAAGTGAAATGTTTAACGTGTCGTTAACGATGCTACACACGATGTGAACAGAAAGTCCCACTGAAGAAGACCGGGGTCATAGTCTTTTGCTTCAACGCACTGCGTTATTCTTCGCAAGATAAAATCAAGGAGCTCTTGCATTTTTGAGTTGGGCTCGATGGAATACGGTAAGTTCTTGGCATAGTTTTTCAACTTCTGCAGGTAATGATCGGTCGCATGATCAATGTCGTCTGGAATAACGGGCGAGGCGCAAGAGCCTGTGTCGTGAATGGTCAATTTTTTGAAATCGGGAAGACTCATGGATGTCGTCTAGAAGGAGAGATATAACTGCGGATAGCGACGGAAAGCGAGACGGAAAGAAGAGAGCTAGAGAATGTTACAGCACTGAGCAACGTAAGCGCTTGGTTTGATCCGCACAGACACCGTTAAATAAGTATTTCAACTTATAAAATCTTCCTGCCATACAGATAATGGTTACAAAGTAGCATGGTAGCATTATACACCAACGGCGAAGGCTGCATCCTGAAGCTCTTTCACGGCATGCTCCCTCACCATATCCCAGATCACGTTCCTTTGAGCTCTTACATCTCCCAAACCTTCCCTGATTTCCTCGAGACGCTCGACATACTCCCTACCATCATCTTGCAGTTCGCGTATGATTGCAACGGATTTTTCAAGTCTGTCCAGTTGCGCTTCGGGCGTGACGAAGTGGGATTGCTCGAACACCACTGCTGACCCACGCTCAGAAAGAAAGATTTTGTGAATAGCTGGTGAGAGGTCTGGTGCGCGTGCGATTCTTTGCTCCCTTCCATCTTCTTCGTTGGTGTCTTCTTCTTCTTCTTCTCGCTTGGGAATCAACGCAGTGTCACTGGGCCGCACCTCAGCATCTTCTGCGATAACCTGCCAAAGTCGTCCTAAAGCTTTTCGCATCGTTGCCTCGCCTTCAATTAAACTGTTTGTCGCCTGTTCCAGCTCGTCAAGTAAACTTGACCGAAAAGAATGTGTCACAGCTTTATCCATGACAAAAGATGAATAGCTGAGATGCTGAGTCGTTGGTGGTGGATAAGGTGAAACGAGTGGAGGTGATGGCGATTGGAGATGTGGCAGAGTTGGTGGAGATGGTGACTTTCGTTCGGTCGGGAGTAACAATTTTACGCGTTTGCGTGCGCGGTCCTCCGCCTGTTAGCAGGAATTGGGTTATTGCAGACTCTCATACAAGCAAAAGTTGTTGTACCTCCCATTCATCCATACCAGGACCCCATGAAACAATCTTTCCTCTACGAACCCATCTAGAGCCCCTAGATGTTTTCTTACCCCAATTCCCTCCCTTCGTGCCCACGTCCAGAAGTTCATCCTCGGAGTCATCGTGGCCCTGTGAAGGATAATACCACGCATTCTGATCGTTTAAAGGTATAGCGCTAGCTCGGACTCGTCAATGCCCATGCGTCCCTCTTCAAATAATGCCAGACGTACTTGGTTTCTTCTGGCACAGTGAGCGATCGCTTCTGACCATTGCTAAGTCGCGAGGAGGGATGGTTTTGCTGAGCGAGCTCGGAGGACATGTTTTTTTTTCGTTAGTCGATGTTGTCTTGAGAATTAGAATTAGAATCTCCGTCGGAACTCGGAACTATATCCGACATAAATTGAACAGCTTCCATATTGAGTGAATATTAAATAAATAGAGATCGCGCGGCGATGGAGCAGGAGTTGATAACCGGATCTATCAGCGACTCCGAGGATACAGGTGCGTGTAATTTTAGTTGACGTCTGTTATCCATTCCATTGGTACATGATACCTATTCTGCTTATTTCTGGCGAAGGATGGCTAAAGGTATATATGTAATGGCAAGGCCACATACCTTTCCTCATTTCTGCGGATTCGATACAGATCCTAAGACCGGGTTAATCTTGAGCCTCGATCCTTCCTTCCGTCCAACACTAACTTGTTCAAAACTCTGCATTCCTTCGAGGCCCCATCGACTCATCATGGCCTTATCCTCGTCCCACGGTGAGCCTGTTACAATGACAGATGTCACTCGTATATCGCGGCAAGAGAAAAAGCATGCTCACAAGGGGTCGTCAACATCTGTTCGCCAGTAAATACCGCATTTGCACCAGCCATGAAACACATGGCCTGTTCAGATTCAGCAAGGGTGTTCCGTCCAGCGGCTAGTCTGATGATAGTAGTCGGAAGCACGATCCGTGCTGTTGCGATAGTCCGAACCAAGGTGTGATAACGCACTGGCTGAAATACATTTCGCTTTCGTAAATATATTCGGTGGCTGGGTAGTAGACGGCCTACCTCGTTACCTTCCAATGGGGTTCCTGGAATGGGAACAAGCGCATTGACAGGGAATGACTCTGGGTGTTCAGGCATGCTGCGTTTTGAACGTTGAAGTGAGCATTCTGGTTGGGGTAGAATATGGGGGAACTTACTTTGAAACTTCCCAGATCAATCCAACTCGATCTTGATCTGATTCTCCGAGACCGAGAATACCTCCAGAACAAACGCTGATCCCCGCGTCTCGTACGGCAGTGATCGTGTCCAACCGCTCGTCGTACGATCGTGTGGTTATTACCTTGATTCGCAATCGATGGTCAGACACGTAAATTCCAGGATTACTATACTGTATTACCGATGGGTAAAACTCCCGAGAGGTATCAAGGTTGTGGTTGTAAGCAGTCAGTCCGCTAGCAAGAGTGTTAATACCATGCAAGCCGACTTCGGCGAAGCACACTTACGCTTCCTTTAATTGCCGTGCCTGTTCCGGAGACAGCATGCCGAGTGTAGTGCAGACCTCCATGCCCATTGCGCGAACCTCCGAAACCATTTCTAATATTCTTTTGAAGCCACTCTTCCGACCTGCAAGGTCTCGCCATGCAGCGCCCATACAAAACCGAGTACTACCATTTTCCTTGGCTTTCCGCGCTGCCTCCAGGACAGGTTCAAGCTCTACCAGGCGCGAAGCTTTAGTAGCAGTCGAATAACGCGAAGACTGCGAGCAGTATGAACCTGTGGTTGACTGTCAACTTCTGTGATCGAGGTCGAAATATCTATTTTACTCACAGTCTTCTGTGCATCCACCAGCTGCCGAGAACAAAGGATGGGTAAAGGCCAAGATCTACAAATCGATCAACTTACTTTTGATGTTCATCAAAGTGCACAGCTGAATCTTGCTAGGATCATGGTGCTGTCGATGGACAGCAGCGGCACGAAAAACAAGGTCAAGTAACGGAGTGTTGTAAATCTGCTGTATCTCTTCTTTCTCCCATGTGTGCCGAGTGGCTGGAGTATTGGCCGCAGTGGTATGTGTGGCAAGCGTCCGTACAAGGCGGACTGATCGTGTAGAACGAAGCATCGCGGAGAAAGAAAAGCGGAATACCAGATGCCCTCGCAGGAAAGGTCCAAGGTCCCCACCACGTAGTAAATCCCCAAGAAATCAACTACGGACAATTGGCATATAATTTACGTTCGGAATCGAAAAGCCGAAGGTACTTTTGGCAAAGTTGAGCCTGTCACCCCAAACAGGCAACCCGTTGGAAAACAGTTTCTAGAAATCACCACGACCGCTGTGGGACAACTTGGATTGCGCAGAGACAAGTACTGCAGCAGTCCACCAGTAATAATTTTCAATATACCATATTTTGAGCGTTTCTACGTTTGATACAAATACTGGGAACCCACATAAATACAATTTAAATATTTAATACTTCAATGCCACATCGAATATTTCGTTTGAAATTCATATCATTTGAAGTCCTGAGCATGATGGATCGCATAGTAAGAGATATAAGCTAAGGTGTTACAGAGGTGTGTGATCAGGGCACAGCTCGCATTGTATGATGATGCTAAGAATATTAATTCAGCCCAATGTTATATCAGTGTAATATCACACCGACCCATTGCTGCTGTCGGTACTGCGCCGATAATGAATACAAGACAGCGCAAGTTCTTCTGGCTCTTGCTTGAAGATTGCCCTGATCAGTGTGGTCACAAAATGGCCATTGGTGGGGGCATTTCGATTAACGACCAATGATAAATGGACACCACAACAAGGTTGATGACTGCCTCAAATGGAAACTTAAGAATTAATTAAATTTGTTTGCCGAGAGAACACTGTGCTGTTGAAGTAAGCAATTCTATGAACAGTATTTCTGGAGAATTTGCACCTTGCTTCACACAGGAATTGCCACATGTGTGCCAAAAATCCACAGTGCCAAACAAAGAATGTGGCGCATGACTATGGTTCATTTTGACAATCACAACCAGATTAGGCTATTGGTACCATTTGGTGACAGCATGTCTGTTGCAAAAAGCAGCATCAACATTTATCTGTACTTCATTCTTAGTCCAAATACAGAATTTCTGATTACAGCCAGATTGGTTTATTGGTACTGTTTGGCAACAGCATGTCTGTTGCAAAAGTTAGCATTGGCATGCTGGAGATGATGATTTACATGTTGCTTGCAAAGGACTAAGTGAAATGTCAATCTACAGGTGATACATTCGAATTACTCAGTTGTGACAACGACAGCGGAGACAGTGAGCCTGATGGTTCTGATGAAGTATTTCATCACCTTGGAATGTCATGTTTGGTTTTTAACAATGAGTTGTAGGATGATCCAGACATCACAGTCAGCAAAATTTGACGTGAAGCCAATGAGCATGTAGCCATAATTTTGGACAGCTCTCATGGAGAGAAGATTCAGGTTGTGGAATTTCTTCAGTGTATAGCATCCAAAATCACAGGTTTGCATTGTAAACAAGAAGATTTTGCATTTATCAAGCTGCATAGGGACTATTCTGGCACCAATACAAATGAATGGGTGCATTCTTGTCCTACTTTGCTCTCGCTTAGGGTGTAACAAGGGTTTGAGGTCAAATGTATGGATTTTCAAAGTGCAATATAGAATATGGAGGGGAAATGTAGACTGATGAACTCCAAAATTTTGTCAGACCTTCAAAATAAGCTCATGAATGATGTCCATACTTCATAACAGATGTTAATCCATCCATTATTTGTCAGGAATTAAAATGCACAAATTTGCACGAGGTTTTTCATACATTCAACCTGTGGGTTTTTACCCATGGTGTTGGTAAGAAAGATGAGGCCATTATAAGCCAAATTCAGAAGTTTTTTTTTCCAGTTTTTTTTTAAAGTATAAGTTGGCCAATACTTGTCTGTTTTGCATGACCAAGGGGTTGTTTTGATCGCACAACAGAGGGCCATTCAATGATCTGTTCAAAAATGCACGAAACCCGCAGGTTACCTGTGTTACACCCTACTCTCGCTGGTTCAATCACTTTGTCAACATGCTTATCTTTTTTAGCTGTCCTGGACACCTGCAAGCTTTTGATCTTCTGCAAAAGTGTCACATCAGATGCATTGGTCAACTTGTGTGGAAGTGATGAAAAATATATGTAAGCCATGGTAAAATGGTACATCTTCAATTGCATCACCCACATCATTAATTGAACTGTGATTGCTAGCTTCTTTAAATACTGAGTTCCAATTCCTCCAATAGTCAATTCTAATTAGTGTCTCTATATGCCAATGTGTCACCATCCAGTCATATATTTACAAACACATGTGATCTAGAAGTGTTATGTTTAATACTTTGTATCACAACCACCATTTAGTGTTGGTTCTCAAGAGATTTCTCCTACTATCAACATGAAATGTGAAGAATTTAAACCCTAGGCAGTACTCATAGATGGTTAACTGGGGACAAATGAGCTGGGAGCACATGACAGATAGATGATATCTTACCTGATAATGCCTACTCGCACACTGGACTACATGAGCTACAATCAAACTGTGCCTTGACTGAGTTACAAGACACCACTGGGAGCCTTTGCTGTAGATCTTTCATGAATTTCGTTACAGATGTCTGCAGGAAGGTTGCCTGTTGTATTTGAGTGATTGGATAGTGAACTGAACTGAGTGGTGATGGAAATGGGAATTGAAGGATGTTCAGGAGATTATTCATTGTGACTGCTTTGTGAGGTAGAGAACTTGATATCAAGGCTTCATTACCAGAGGGAGATACTCGATCTGCATTGCTGGCCAGAGACATAGGAGAGCAGGTGGGCATATTTATAGAAAAGATGTCTTCAGAACAGAACATCAGGTTCAATTCAACCCTGAAATGGCCAGTGGTGCTGATCGAACTTACTCCTTGCTAATTATAAGTTACTCCTTGACTATATCTCATTTCTACTCCTTAAGCTGTCCAAGATGGCAAACAAGTAACCTTCAGATCAGTTGACTCAGATAGTTTTGCACTTCCCAATCGTCACTACCTTACTTTGCATGCTGCAGTTGCTAAGGTTGTCCATACAGCGGGTATGGCAGAGTATCTTGATGATATAATCGGGAAGCATGAGAACATTCATGTGTTATCAGACAAGTCACATGTGGAATACCTTGACAGCCTCTTATGTATTGCGCAAAGAAGGGCTCTCATATACTAGATTATTTGCATTGTGCAGTTCTTGAGAACACTTTTAACCTGTGAATGCACAGGTGTCAACAAAGTTGAGTTTTGTCTCCACTGCAGGAGGTGTAGAAAATGCCACCCAAAATGTGGTTGAACTCAGGTACGAGACTTCCAGACTCTGTTGCTTTGGACCTGAGTGTTATTTCGTTCTTCTGATGACTTAGTACCCACATCGCTTTGTTTACAGTAATCCCCTGGTCCTTGACACAGCACCACTCCTTGAAACAGAGTCCGATGCCAGTTCAATTTTGTTATTTTAGATTTTTTTTTTCTCCTATACTTTCAAGGAACATTCAATACACATTTCACACATGATTGACAGGATGTGAAGCCCTTGCTCCGTTTACAAATTCAGGATAGGTGTGAAATCCACAAAATCTGTAAAGTTTCAAAGCCTTGTGCCATTTCGAATTTGTAAAATATTTTTGTTATTATGATGGGTAATAAAGAACAAAGTATATACACACACATTTTCCTGCGAGTGCTATTAGTATTGTGTGATATTTGAGCAGCTAGGACTGATTTCATGATTTGTGGCTCATCCGACGCCGGCTGAAACAGGCCCAAAATGGCAGGCAAAAGCACATGTTTCAAGGACTAGTTTTCGCCGAAATCGACATCCAATATTGTACGCCATTGCACACTATGTAAACATGTATATTTTCCTTAGAAAATTTACACCCGCACTCCTGGTATGTAAAGCAACTTGTGTATGCAAAAATATTTTACTAAATACTATGCAGCAAACAGTAATTCACAGACTTAATTTAGTTGTTTCAAGGACCGGGGGATTACTGTACTTGACTGGCCAACATCCATCTTACTATATGCCTTCTGGAACCTCGGTCAAGTTTTGACGTGTGCTTGTACTAGTGTTGCCACAGTCATGACCAATGTTTTTCAGAAAATTTGAATTATGGTATCAAGGAAATTAGCTAAAATCGTGGGAATATTTGTGGAGATAGGACACATAGAAAACCGAGGGGTCATATATTGGCCCAAAAGAATTGGACCACAATTTCCCACACTATGGAGCGGTCACAAGTTTGGTTGCAAATTTTAACTGTTTCAGTCATTTGCTAATAACTCAAGGCTAAAGCCCCCAAATGACTGAGGCCTTTAAATAACCCCTCGGCTTTTTGAGTCATCTGTCTTGTCAAATATTCGCACGATCTTAGCAAATTTCCTTAATAGGTAAATCTTATTTTTATGAAAAACATCGGTCATGACCGTGGCAACACTAGCTTGTACAGACATATGCTGACCAAAAACATAACTTTCTAGACCTGTTTCTTGATGAGAGCAGCGGTGAAAGGTCAGTAAATTGTTTTCACAAATTTTACCACAGAGGCAGTAGGTTCACACAAATACCAACGTACTTTCTCTGTTTGTTCGAGGGGAGCTGTTGCTTCCTTTGACTAATATCCTGTCTTATATCTGCCTTCTGATAGCTGACTATGTAAGAAGATGACTAATAATCTGGATAATAATGCTAATACTATAACTATGGGCTTGGGTTCTTATATTGCCC
>KN832986.1:9012-158322 GCA_000827315.1 Piloderma croceum F 1598
TGGAAGAGGTCACCCAACCCTCATTTCAGCCACCATCATTGATCTAGCCATATTGAGAGCAACAGTGAGAATTTTATGTTTCTCTATGCAGATTTGGATTCTCCTTGAGAAATCGGTCCAGATACAAGTTGAACCATCTAAAACGGAGGTGGTCAAAATTTGAAACCACCAGGGTTCCATTAGTATTTTGCATTTTCTACCCCAATTAGGAAAGGTACCAGTTTGGGACCATCAGATTTGGAATCTCCTCAAGAAAGCGCACCCAGTGATACCTATATCATCTATTTTAAGCTGGTTTTCAAATGTGGCAGGATCATCTAGCAATAGCCCAGGGTCATTTGAAATGGACCTCAAAACAGTCCATGCACATGGGCTATCCATCATATGACCCAATGGACCTGGGTCAACACACACAGCCCACATCTATGCACCATGGTCCTGGTCACCCAGGACCTGGGTCATACCCATGGACCATCCCAGGTGCATATTATGATGACCCGCAGGCCCCAGTATAAAATCCTTACTGTTAGTAAGAACCACTAAACCAAACAGTTGTTACTAACTGTAGAGGAAATATGGTAGCCTAAGGTGTAGATGCAGCGAAAGCCAAAGGATTGTGCTTCAGTTGCGGAAAGCCCAAACATATGAAGAGAGACTGCCCCAACAAGAAGAAATTCCAGGTCCAAGAAGTCATCATGGAGTTAACCGAGGAAGAGAAGAAAGAGATGGTAGACACCCTTAGAAAGGAGGGTTTTTGAAAGACTCAGCTGTGATTGCGGTAAAGCTGAGTCAACAACTGTACCATCACCAAACTGATATGATGCTCTTGAAACATGTACCATTAACAAGCACCAAGTTCCGGATTCAACAGATGTACCACAATTGTTATTTGCTGTCAGTAGTAACACAATAGAGTCTCTTTGCAAGGCCTACTGGAGTGATCAGGGCAAAAGTGGATGCATACCAGAAAAATGTTTCTGGCATCTAAGGGGAGGAAAGTCCAAAAAACTGCGGGAGACAGAGAACAAGCATGTCTCTTCTCCAAAATTGTGCCAACTGGACTTGGGAGCCCGAGGACAGTATCCTCCCTGACAACAGAGCCGAGTTCCATGAGAAACACCCTTCTGCCCCACAATAAATTGACATACACAGAATGATATTTAAACCTATGCCTGAATCACTCACAACACATGACAAGATTGAAATCAACTGGCCCAGTGGCAAAATGACTCAAGACATTGATCAGGGATGATCAATCTAATGAGGGGGTAATGTTATGAACAATCTAGACATGTGGCCATAATTGATTTTCACTGGACTAACTATTTTCCTTTTACTAAAACGAACTTAATAAATAGAACCAACGAAAATGCATCTTTAATCATTACCCATGACTCACAATTCTGCAGATGACTGAGCATTACTGTGCACTTACTAATACTGTATACCTTATCTACCAATCAGATACCTCAATAGGATAGTATAAGTAGGCTCATGTACATACCGTGTCCCCCAGCTTCAAGCTGGTCAATACTACCTAGTCCAACCCCTCCCTGCTCCTCATGCATTGTAGTGATAGTTGCAACCTAAGCCTTAGTTGGATTAGTCGCTGACACTTAGCATTTTATTCTGTAAGTTGGAAATCATCTTCAAAGTACCATTTCTAGACTGAACTTCAGCAGAAAATAGTAATAAAACATTGGTTTCCTAACAGCAAGCAAAATTCTTGAGAAAATTCAGGTGTATGTAAATAAAATGAATAAAATAGGGGACTCATACCTGCCATGCATAGCAATGGCCCACTACCCCCCCCCCAAGTTATGTCTCAGGCTGCGGAGTGGCGGGGAAAAAGATTGACCAGAACGGGAATTGAACTCAGACCAGAACCAAGACAGAACCCCAACACATCTGACCACCTCACCAAGAATTTTGATATTGGTTATTATAACACCACAATCGGTGAAGACTTCCCAACTTGAATTCTTGAATATGCCAGACATAACACCTGAGCCAAGTCTTAGGTGTTAATGCAGTGGCAGAAACCTTGACAAGCAAGGTAAAGGCAAGGTAATTTGGCACTTAATGTGAGGGATTTCTTTATACATGTCCTTATATTTCATGAACCCTGAACATGCTTAAAAAGCCCTATGAAAAGTCTCTGTAAAACGCGATTCCTGGTCTGGATAAAGTTTCTGATGTACAAGGGTTACCGGGATGTCAAAGTTCTGCCACTGATATCACAATCAGCAACATATACTAGGGTCTTAACTCAGATGCTCATACCTAGCAGTTTTTCGTTCCGTAGTTGCCACCTCCGTTTTTGCCCTATTCAGCACCTTCTGGAACTCTGCGACGCGGTGGCGCATTCGAGAATGCATGTAAGCTTTCGAGCATTTGATGTGGTAATGAAGATAGTCGCGGAAGAGCTGGATGTGCGATATGGTGCCAGATGCAAGGTCAGGTTTGGCGAAGTGACGAGGAAACAGAACGAAGGTGACGTATCCGATGTCGTCAGTACTTCGTAGACCGGAAACATGACGGATCTCCAGTGGAGGATCGCGATTAGAATACAGGACTTGAGGAGCATTCTGAATAGTAGGTTGTCGCCGCGCATCGACAAATTCCTATAATAGTGTTAAATGCATTGGTGCCCCAAAGCAATGGACCACATTTACCTGCAAAAACACCTTCCCAAAAATGCGATCTGTTTCTTCCCTAAATACGGTCGAGAATATGACTGTAACACGATCTTGCGAGGCTTGCACGAATATCGCTTCTTCGTCGCGATAGTGAATTTGCATCAGATCGCCTTGAGCACCATTAGATGCCTCAAGTTCCTTCTGATGTTTAAAGGCGAGCTCGAAGGGAGCGGCACATGCGTTACGTTTCAAAAGAGCTATGGATTTGATGAATGTTTCACGCTCCTCTGTTGTGTTTTAGTAATCGGTGAGACAAATAAGGATCGCATGCTAACCTCCTTCTGCGGGGACCTTTTCGAGGTCGATTTCAAGACTGACGTTGTACTCTGGCTCAGCTTGAGCTTTTATGAGAGAACCATATTCGCGTTTCAAGACGTCATTTGCACCATACTGAACAAGCTCTGCCCAGCACCGAATGTGCATGGAAAGTAGAAGAGCGGTCTTGCGTTCGGGTGTCGACAAATGAAACCTCACTCCATCATAATCGACGAATTGCACGTCTAGAGAGGACGGCCTGATACGCGACTGTCAGTGAGCTAATAATCACTGCTTGATATCGTACATACTTTGTGATCTTCTCTGCAACGGTGGACTGGATGATAACATTGTGCGCCTAATACGTTAGGTCAGCATCCTCGGAGACGTCGGATAGCGCTGACAATGCGTACTTCGAGGAGGATCATGGTTGGGCGAAACTGCGCGCTGAGTGGAACTTCCGGCCTTGATCACTCCGCCACAGAGCCAAATACGGCCAAGCCGTCCGATAATTTTGGGTGTCCTCGGAACATAGTTGTCATAAGTACCTTTTGCCTGCCAACAACTTTGCTGACGTTGACCAGAACCCACTAGGTGCTGACGAGGTATTGCCATCAATATGGGCAAGTCTGCCGTTCTCTTCATGCCACGTAGAATACAGCATGACTTCCATTCCTACAGCTCCTAAGAAAAAGGCTCAGAAAATCTCTTTGAACGAGTTTCTCGGCGACAGCGGTAAATATCCAGCCCAGACACTGCATAAAAGATACTGGAATGTTTTTGCCCAGCGCTAGGATCATGGGCCGATGAGATGGACTCACTGCCCAGTGCTCGTGAGTTTGCTGCTTTCCTATCAGATGCCCACAGCGCTGACATTAAGTCTATCACAGCTGCCATCAGAACCGACGAGGAACGAGCTCGTGGCAACGATCGGTTTGGCAGGAGAGGTGATGACTTTCTGTCCTCGCGACGTGCGTGTGCACCAGTTCTCATTCGGTGTTCAAATTCTGTTAATTTTGCGAATCGTCACTCCAGCCGATCGAACCGCTGGACCACCACGGGAAGATCTCCCGCTCCCAACCCAACCTCCATACACAGCATTCATTGGGAATCTCGCTTTCGATCTGACAGAAATAGACTTGGAAGAGTTCTTTGCGGGACAAAAGGTATATTTTCTGCAGAATCGATATTAAGAGGTTTATCAACGCGCCTGTTAGACAAAGTCGATAAAAATTATCAAAGACAGGGACGAAAAGCCGAAAGGTTTTGGATACGTCGAGTTCGAAGAATTGGACGGCTTAAAAGACGCGTTAACCAAAAGTGGTGCAGTGAGTAGCGATTTTCATCTCAAAGAATTATGAATCTCATAAACCGTAAGAGTCTCTCCAGTCGGACAGTCCGAGTTAGTGTTGCCGAACCTCGTGAGCACCCTTGCCCTAATGCAACAAATGTGCATGCTAACAGTGACACGTAGCTAAAGAGCGAGGGGGCTTCGGAGGTGGATACGAAGACGACGTAAAGTTTGATAGCCCGTGGCGACGCGATGGGCCTCTCCCGGACTTACCAAACTCCCGTGAAACCTCACGCCGTCGTTTCGATGGACCTCCTGGCGAGAGGCCGCCGCCTAGCGTAGCGGAAGGTGCTGATCAATGGCGTTCAAGTCGACCATCTCGACTTGCAGCAGCTCCTGACGCAGAACACCCCAAGAGGAAAACTTCAAGCTTCTCGACTCCGGAAGGCCAAGTTGGCCCAGCGGATACAGAAGACAAATGGACCAAAGGTAGCAAGTTCACGCCTTCGACAGCTGATGATAGTGCAGGTAATAAATTTGGGAGTGGGTTCAAAGGTCGGTCTGATATGGGTCCCCCGAGAGAATCGCCCACTTCTTCAGTCGCTGAAGAGAGCGACTGGCGAAATTCTGCTCGAACCCGACCAGGTGCCCGAAATAGTATATCCCGTGAGTGCGATTTATTGTCATTAAGCCAGCCAAGATCTCATGAATGATAACAGCCAGCAACTCTACTCCACCTACTCCTCAGTTGACACGCCGGAAACTCGAACTTATGCCACGATCGACTAGTAATTCTGCAAGTCCCAGCCCCCTATCCTCCCCAAAAATGGCGTCTAGCTCCGCCGTACTAAGTTCGCGTGCCAACCCATTCGGCGCGGCAAGGTATGTAATATTGACACACGAGTTTCTTCCTCATCTTATTTGTGTCTAGGCCTGTTGATGTATCTTCCCGCGAGAGGGAGGTAGCGGATCGCCTTGAAAAGGATCGTGAAATGACCAAGGATCGCTTGGCGTCCCATCCGATGTCGCGTACGAGCTCCCGCACTGCATCACTGCGGACTAGGACTCCTCCTCCAGCACCATCGATCACTAGTACTCCCCCTACTCCGCACTCCCCAAAATTGCCGAGCCCGATATCCGCCACTGTGCGACCCGCCGTGAGCTTCGCGAGTGCAGCAAGTGCAAAGAAAGAAACCCTAGTTGCCGTTGCTTCAAAGAATGACGTAGAAAGCTTAAAAGAAGCTGTCGTTCAAGTCGAGAAAGTGACAGAGAAGTTGGGCGAGATCAGTGTCTGAAAGTCTTTTCTTTTATGAATTATGCGGCGTTTGTACTGCCGTTGCATATTCCACTTTTTTTGCTTATCGGTAGATGGATAGGATCTGCTTTCTTCGTTGATTTCGCTGTCTTGCAAGTCTATCAATAATTATGACTTTGATTAATTCGCGAATGAATTGTATCGATGACCACGGAGGCCGCAAGCAGTCAGATTCCAACCATGTTAGCAAGAATCGATGACCAGGCAGTCCGCACATTGTTACAAGCGTCGGCGTTGGTGAACTTCAGGATCAACATACTTCATCCTCCCGCGACCTGTAAGAACGGGGATCAGAACGGGGTAGAGCAAGGAAATAGGAAGCATTAAGACCAGCCTTTGAAGCGCACACCGTCTGTGCTTTGTGCAGCATCGGCATACTGTTTCCTGATCCTTTCCAGTTCCTTCTTACGTTCAGCTTCACGCCGTTCATTTTCCTCCCTTTCCAGTCTCACATCATACTCCTCCTCAGTTTCAGCGACAGGACCCTTATTACCTTTGTCTTGCGCATTATCACCCTCGGGTGTGAAAGTTCGATCCTTCTTGTGTCTAGACTTCTTCCGGCGTCGCGTTGAATGATCTTCATCTGGACTATCAGATCGATGCTTCCGACGCCGCCTAGAAGTGTCCGATTCATCTTCATCGTCATGCATCTTTTTCGCATCTTTTTTGGCACCGGCTACTGCCAGCTAGAATCAGCGTGCGTTGCAAGACCTGAGATTGACAATGCCCACCCTGAGGGTCATCCTGTTTCTTCCGAAGTTCGAGTTCTCCGCAGTTCGAAATGGCTACAGGGACCTTTGGCCGATCCTTCGCGTCAACTGGCACCTCGGATATCCTTTTGACCACGTCGTAGCCTTTGATGACTTTGCCGAAAACAACATGTTTGCCTAGCACGCTCTGCGTGAGCTATGGTGTAGTAAGCCCATTACCGAACACACCATTCAAATGAGGACAATCCTTCAATGTGATAAAGAACTGGCTTCCATTGGTAGACGGGCCTTTGTTTGCCATGCACAAGAGGCTACCAGAGACCAGATCAGTTGGAGCAAGTCATCTTGGTGACATATAATAGCGTACCCTTCAGAATCTAGGGGACGAATAAGGTCTTCGTCTGGAAAAGGTCCGCTGTAAATGGATTCCCCACCGCTACCATTACGCTTTGTGAAATCTGCAGATACTGTATTTAGTTCAAGAGTATGTTATGAAGGAGATTAAAAGTACCTCCGCCTTGCAACATAAAATCAGCAATCGACCTATGTATTATGCTGTTCTTGTAGTAAAGTGGGCGATCGGAAATGGGCGAGATACCCTTCTCACCAGTGCACAAGGCACGAAAGCTGGATGGAAGATGTTAGTCGTTCAAGGACCTGGTTTGCAATGAACTTGCACACGAACTTTTCGGCGGTCTTGGGCGCAGTGTCATTAAAAAGCTCGAAGATGACACTGAAACATGACGAGTTCAATTACGGTTGAAACCAGAGTAAGTAAAAATATACCGTCCGATCGGTGCCCCGTCGATGGAGAAGTCGAAATAAACGCGGGGTCGTACCATGGTAGATCAAAACAGGCTTCGCCCTGTTATGTGACCGTTTATCAGAGACAACAGTACACTTGGCTTGTAAGTTGTAACCAAGGTTGACGATGCAGTGCAAGACGCGTTGCACGCGTGTTATTCTTGTAATTGGCTATCAGTGCCGTTGTTCTCTCGACTCCCACTTCTTGGCTGCTGCCAACAATATTGGGTCGGTTTACAAGGTCGTAGCCATACTCACTGCTTACAGATCTTGTAGTTACCTTTAGGCCACTAGGCTGGGTGTCATAGTCCGCCCGCATTCAGACGCGGTATATATCGTCATAGGATAATAATCTATCCGAGCTTCTCGCTCAACGTCTCTGTAGAACTTCTGTGTTGCAAAAGCGGCCGCACACGCTCTTTTGTCCGCACCGTGAGGGCGTCTCTGCCTCGCAAATGCGTGAATTCAATGTTGTTGTCCTAGGCGGTAAGCCACTCCTCCCTTTAGCACAGGACAACCTTTGACATTTGCACATACAGCTGGAGGTGTAGGAAAATCTGCACTGACAGTTCGGTTTACTCAGGATGTTTTTCTCGAAAATTATGATCCAACCATAGAAGGTATGCGGTCATGTTATCATATACAGTACCCATGAACACTCATTCTGCAGAGGAGTACCGGCGTCTGGTAAAGGTTGATGGTATAACGTCTCAAGTGCGTCCTACGTTTTCAATTCACGTGTGACTCGGACAAGCACAAGCCAGTTTTTAAGCTCGTCTTGTTTTCCAGCTCGAAGTTTTGGATACTGCAGGAGCAGAACAGTTTACAGCCCTGAATGAAGTGTACATCAAGGTTCGATGCAAATTTCGAGTTGCTTTCAATGTCACTTAATTATTGACCTAGTCTGGTCGAGGATTTGTTCTGGTGTTCAGGCGAGTCCGAGTGTGTTATACGCGTGAATTATGTTTGACGAATGACAATATCCTATCGGCCTGCATTAGCTTGACACAGGAGGCCAGCTTGCGGGAAGTTGATAACCTACGGCAACAGATTTATCGAATCAAAGGCGGCAGCACGGTGAGTTCTCTTATATTATTTACAATAGTATCAATTCTCATCGATATGTAGACGGTCCCCATTGTGGTAGTAGGGACTAAGTCAGACCTTGTCAACGAACGAGAAGTGCAGCTCACCACAATCTCAAATCTGTCCCAACGATGGAACCTGCCATTCTTCGAAACCTCTGCGAAGAAGAACTGGCACGTATCCGATGTCTTCGAAGACCTCGTCCGACAGATGCGAAATCGCTATCCTGAAGATCCCGTGAAAACGAAGAAAAAGTCCCACCATAAGTGCATCATCATGTGAGCACGCCGCACGGACACCGTTACTCTCACCTATCAATAGTGGGAACAGGTCTTAGTATGTTCGTGTTAATCGCACAGCTCACATGCTGATCATTCTCCCAGACCGTTTCCCATCATAACAAAATTTGGCAGGTTACACCCCGCATGTCGCATTCTTACACGCTCTTTACCCTTTCATCAACATGTCCTGCTTTCAGTGCCGTTTGTCTCGTTTGTCTCTTTTGCTTTCTGGGGTCGTCGCGTCAATATGTCTGCTCCGCCCACCATTGTCACCTGATAGACTCCCGCTAGATGCTATCGCACCACACTATCAGGTGCCCGGATGGACGACATAATACTAATTTGTGTGCATCTCAGTACTTACGTTTGGTCTCATTGCACTATCAGCTGTAGCATTCTATCGGACGCTTTGGATCGGATTGGATCTTTTTTGGATTTGTGCGGAACAACAGATGTTTATATAGTCTTTCCTCTTTGCTGCCAATAGGTGGCCATCGCTCAGTAACACGTTCCTTTTGTCCCCTGCATGAATGTGCGTGTATGCAGTGCTATCATTGGCACTTGCCACAAGCGTGCCGAAAACGGCTGGAAGCCATGTGGCGGGCGGGATTTGAAGTTTTCCTTGTTGTCAGTTTCAACACTTACCTTCTCCTGCTCCCCCCATTTCGCCTGCATAAAGATGGTAAGCTTCCTCTCTTTTATACTGTGATGGTTTTCATGTCCTGTTCAGAGTTATAGCAATGGATATGGCAGCGAAGGAGGCGGTTATGGAGGTTACGGCGGCGGCGGTTATGGCGGATGGGGCGGTGGCGACAAAATGTCGAGCTTAGGCGGCAGTCTCAAAGCTGTCGACTGGGCTTCTCAGAAGATATCGCATTTTGAAAAAAATTTCTATGTCGAGGACAAACGTGTGGCAGCTCGCAGCGACAGAGAGATTGAGGAGTTCCGGCGCGCCAAGGAGATGAAGGTATGACTTTCAGTGAACTATTGAGCTAATTTTATTGACGATTCCTGTGCAGGTTCAAGGTCGCAATGTCCCAAAACCTATTACTGCCTTCGATGAAGTCGGTTTTCCGGAGTATTTGATGACTTCCATCCGCGCACAGGGTTTCCCTTCCCCAACGCCAGTCCAATGCCAAGGTTGGCCGATGGCGCTGAGTGGACGGGATATGGTCGCAATAGCTCAAACCGGCAGCGGAAAAACCATTGCTTTCGCTCTTCCTGCCATGCTGCATATCAACGCGTACGCTGACCGCTTATTCGATCAAGTGTACACACAAGACTGACGTTGACTTCTCAGCCAAGCTTTGTTGGCGCCTGGCGATGGTCCCATCGCTCTTATTCTGGCTCCTACTCGTGAACTTGCTGTGCAAATTCAACAAGAGTGTACCAAGTTCGGTTCCAATTCGCGCATCCGCAACACTGCCATCTATGGTGGAGCGCCCAAAGGCCCTCAAATACGTGACTTGCAGCGAGGCGTCGAGATCGTCATCGCTACCCCGGGCCGTCTGATCGACATGCTCGAAACACAAAAAACCAACCTGCGCCGAGTAACGTATCTAGTCATGGACGAGGCCGATCGCATGCTTGACATGGGTTTCGAGCCTCAGATTCGCAAGATTGTCAGTCAGATTCGACCGGATCGTCAAACTCTTATGTTCAGCGCGACATGGCCCAAAGACGTTCAGAAACTTGCAAATGTCTGCGGTAGCTTCGTTGTAGTGTGCTCCTACAAAACTGATTTATTCTTCATCTAGGACTTCCTGCAAGACATGATCCAGGTTAACATTGGGTCCATGGAGCTCACCGCCAATCACAACATACAACAGATTGTCGACATCGTTAGTGATTTCGAGAAGCGTGCCAAATTGATCAAGCATCTCGATCAAATCAGTGCTGAAAATGCTAAAGTCCTGATCTTTGTGGGAACCAAACGAGTCGCCGACGATATTACGAAGTATCTCCGTCAAGACGGCTGGCCGGCACTAGCTATTCACGGAGACAAGGAACAGTGCGTATTACTGCGCGTAATCTGTATACGAGCTAAATGCTTTTGAACAGACGTGAACGTGACTGGGTTCTTGGCGAGTTCAAGGCGGGCCGTTCTCCCATACTTATCGCCACGGACGTCGCATCCCGTGGGCTTGGTACGTTTTTCTATTTCACAAGCGCTCGCGATAAGGTTCCATCAAACAACCCATGGTAGCCCAACACACCGTGGGTTTTCACCTTGACATTTTATTACCAGGTCTTAGGGTTCGTATCCGGAGCGAGACAGGCCTACAGACAACGCGCGCACCGCCAATCGAGGGGATCCCTTGTCTTTGCTATGTTTCCCTCTAACCTGCAGTGTAGCCCATTACGTCCTCTGTCGCAGAGTCGCGTAGCAGGGTTTACCCCAACGAACATTTTTGTCGTTCTTGGTCTGCTTTTGGTTATGGGCTTCGGTGCAGTAGATTATGGGAGTTTGATACCCGTCTCCTCTCGATGCCAGCACTTGCGCGTAAACGATCTTGCCTGTCTACTTCCTGGACACGTTGCGACTCAATCATGTGCTATCCTTCCCATGTTGAGACGTCCCTTGGACACTCCGGTGATAGTTGTTTGATGTTGGCAGCTCCTACTGTCGAAGCGCTTGTATTCTGAACAATGTGTATCGTTATTAACTGTTTGCATCTATCCCTTCATGTCAATCTACTGCGGCCCTCGATATGTGTGTATTTTGCATGCACTGCATTTCTACATCGTTACTGTCGCTTCCTCTTCCAAAGATGTCAAGGATGTAGGCTATGTCATTGTGCGTGAGGTTTCTTTTATGCTTTCATTTGTGAATATTGATCATACTCTTTCCAGAACTACGATTTTCCAAATAATTGTGAAGACTATATCCATCGTATTGGACGTACCGGAGTGAGTATTTTCCCGTTCTTTTTCGACATGGTTTTGATCTTGTCTTGCGCAGCGTGCTGGCATGAAAGGCATTTCGTATACATACTTCACCACTGACAATGCCAAGTCTGCTCGTGAGCTTGTTACTATCCTTAGAGAGGCGAAAGCAGTTGTCCCTCCTCAGCTCGAGGAAATGGCCATGTACGGAGGTGGCGGAGGTGGACGAGGTGCGATCACTTGTCCTTTTTTATGTTAGGCTTGGCTCAACACTCATCTTCATCCTAGGCCGATTCTCGGGGGGTCGCGGTCGCGGTGGAGGAGGCGGGTATCGAGGTGGAGGTGGCGGCGGGTATGGTGGCGGAGGTGGTGGAGGCCGCTGGTAAGCCTGCGAAGGATTCGTGTCTTAAGTATGACCCCTCAGAACTCGCCTTGACTTTGTCTCGATTTTGCCATCTTGTTATTATTCCCTTCGGGGTTTGACCTTAAACTAGATATTTTAGAGGTATCTTTCATAACCTAATGTCACAATGGCTTGGACTCCACTGCGTGAACATATTAATCAGTATGTTTGACGAGATACTGTAGCTATAAAGAAAGAAAGGGTGTAGCACGTGCATGAGGGCTAATCGGGAAGAAGCGGGTTAAAACTTATACCTTCGCTCGGTGAGCTCGACAACATATTCGTTGGCTGGCGGTTTACTGAACAGAATTTGGTTCAATATGTAGGATGAGGCGACCCTTTCTGCTAAATTTGTGCAATTGGCGTTTCTCCAATCTTCCAATACCCAATTCCTGTCGACATGCTTCAATGCTTGTCGTCAAATCCGACTTCACATCCTTTTTCTTTCATAACGAGCAATGGACGATTACCCCCTGCCGCAAAACTATATTTCTAGATGTGCCTTCGCTCCGACGTAACACTTGCGTTGTGCCAATGGAAAATCTGAAAAGCACAGTCAGATCTCTCGACAGATATCAAGAAACGGAAGTGCACACTCCTCGCCGCCTTCTTAGACTGTATGCACAGCTATCCAAATCGCGTCTCACCGCCCTTATTGTCCTGACTGCTATGAGCGGCTTTGCACTATCTCCTTTGCCCGCGACGGTACCCATATTGTTATCGACCGCTGTTGGTACCGCACTGTGCTCGGCGTCCGCAAACACATTCAATCAGCTGCAAGAAGTGCCTTATGATGCGCAGATGATGCGGACGCGCATGAGACCTCTTGTCCGACGGGCCGTTAGTCCAATGCATGCAGCTGCATTTGGTGCTGTCACCGGAGTGGCTGGTCCTGTTATTCTGTGGACAATAGTGAACCCTACCACAGCTGTACTGGGAGCGGCAAACATCGCACTTTATGCCGGGTTATACACATGGCTCAAACGGAAACATGTAGTAAATACATGGGTTGGCGCCGTGGTTGGAGGTTTACCGCCTCTGATGGGTTGGACAGCATGTGGCGGACAGCTATTTTCTTTGTCAAGCCAGCCTTTTTTCCTGCCTCAGTTCTTATCACCAGTACCTACCGTTCCCTTCGACCTCTTATTAATCGACAACACACTTGCCCCCTTGGCGTTGTTCATGTTATCTTTCAGCTGGCAATTCCCGCATTTCAATTCGCTTTCGCACCTGGTACGAGGATCGTACGCACAAGCGGGTTATCGAATGCTATCCGTGCTCTCACCATCGCACAACTCGCTCGTGGCCCTCCGCCATGCAGTCCTCCTTGTTCCCATTTGTTCGATCTTAATCCCGCTCTCAGGGCTCACCACTTGGACATTCGCGCTGACAAGTTTAGTCCCAAATGCGATATGTACACGAGCTGCATGGAGATTTTGGAGAGGTGGCGGGGAGAAGGAAGCGAAACTTATGTTTCAACATAGCTTGTGGTATTTGCCTGTCGTAATGGCCTTGATGATGGTGCATAAGCAGGGGATGGATTGGGCAAAGTGGGTTGGGTTGAAAAACGAGGATGAAGAGGGGGGGCAAACATGGCGGTTGAGGAATCCTGTGCTGTCCTGAGGCACGATAGCTCACAGGACTTTACATATTGAACTTGCAACGTTGAGGGGATATAAATTTAGCATACTATGTCCCTTTCGCAACATTTGACGACAAAGCGCGTAGGATCTACTTTACCTTCTTCACCAGAAGAAAAATGATTCTCATATGCAAGAGAGTTAGAGCAATATGTATTTATGTAATGTGGTACTATACATGCCACTTGAGTTCAGGCTCGTGACTATTCTTCCTTAAACTGGGCTACATCTACGGTATTGTGATTTTCGGACCATTGTCTTCTTGAAGTGCTGAAGTGGTTACAAACACATATTTTGTAAATGGTTGCACTCAAGCAGACCTTTACAATCGCAGGCTTAAACGTAGAAGTCTTCTCGGACGCCGGGATAGCATCAGTGTCCTCTGGCCCTGTTGTTGCTTTCTTCCTTCTTCACGGTCGACTCTCGTCAAGCAAGAACGTTGAGCATATCGCAGAGTCTCTCGTACAAAATCGCGAGACGCAGAAGTCTATCGATTCGCAGAGGCGTCGAGACCTCATCGTAATCACTTTCGTGAATAATCAGTGTTGTTGGTAAACCTTTGTCCCAAGTGTTGATAGTACATCTCCCATAGGATCACCGAAATCATGGGACAAGGTTAGTAGACTCCAATGCAAATAATGGATGGAGCAGGCACAGCGACAAAAATAATGATCGACATGCGTAAGTGTTTCCTACCCTGCTAATACTCGCCCTCACTTACATAAATAATATGTCCAGACTTGATATGTATTGCATTCAAAGTATGTATATGTGGCTCGTGAGATCATTAATGTTCATTGACACGGCCACCAGCCGGAACGGCAAGAGACGTATCTTTTCTGATAGATTTCCTTCCTGCATATCTTTACCCGTCGAACGAACGAACTATCTCAACATGGGGAATTGGCGGAATAAGTTTGGGTGGCCATTCCACTTGGATATCACTATGTAGTGGTTAGCTACCAGCGCTCCACATGTTTATTTGCTCGTTCACAATAAGTTCGTTGATAGATCCAAGACTGAAGCTCGGCATCCCCATAATCGGATGTCCCGACTTTCTCAGCTTGATGGCCGCACGCGCGAAGAAGCACTCTTTACCCATCACGCCCCCATATATTCCTGATAGCCTTCTTTCCTACATCCGTCAACGTGATCCGGTATCGACACCCTACGATGTGCAAAACGCAACTAATCCGTTCCTCGGAAAGAAAATCCTAGTCCTAGCCGGTGGCATGGATACTCTGGTCCCGTATTCTGCCGGAAAGGATTTTGTGGAGAAGTTGCAGGTGGGCACCGATGGCGTTAAGCAGGTTGTTATTATCCCAGACGCTGGGCACGAGTGTACTCCGGCGATGGTAGCTGAAATGGAAAAATTCATCGAGAAAGAGGCATTATCTATCTGAGCATGTAATACAGCTAAGGGAATGAGTAGCCTATAGATTTGTAATTGTATGGACATACGTAAACCGTTACGCAGTGCAGAACTCGAGACCAATTGCTGCCCTAGATATGCATATGTGCCATCATATCCAGGGTACATGGATGTGTTGCGTGTGCATTACGTTAGTGAAACTTCCTTGATTGTGCTGGCAATAGTCTGACAATGGGCATGGGCTTGAATGCAGTGAAGTTACTGATCGTAAAGTGTACGGCCGTAGCCCAGTGTACGGCAGTCTCTGAAGTAATTGTAGAAATCAAAATACCATTTTGAGGGGTTATAAGGCAAAATGTCTAACCAATGTGTTACATAAGTAATCTGGAACCTCCATAATTTCGACTTCAACTTGAACTAACTTGCCTTTTTGGGAGACGCGTCCTGAATTGTGCCTCTTCACCATATTTACGAAATGGACGATGTCCAAGGAAACGATGCAAACCTCTTACACGAACCGCATCAGATGCGCATAACAAGCCATGGGAAAATGCACGACTTTGTTCAGTTTGCCCTTAACCACTTCAAGGTTTGTCTATAAATGTCTCTTGGTGGGACACGCGACTGAGAGGGTATATGTGGCGTAGAACAATTCAGATATACCTCTAAGTCTGCACACACTTCCGGCAGCTAAACCCGCAGCCGAGTCTGTAGAAGTGCCTCAAACTGCGGATCCACCTACTGAAGTGAACCGCAATGCAAAAGAGCGTACAATCTCATTGTCGACCACTACCATACCCCGGTTAATCTCTGTGGTTGAGATCATCAAGCGGGAGTATCTCAAAACCTTGGAAACGACGCATTCGCGCGTGCTGTCAGGCTTATACCAGTACAATGAGATCGGGTATCTGGAACAAGACGAGTCGCAAGACGGGGTGCCTTCTGAAGAGGACAGAGGACACGCTCTGGCCAGGGCTTTGGAGGGGAAAAACCAGTGGGTCATGTCTTTTATTTGTCTGCACGTCAATATAATGTGAGCTCCAGTCCAAAAGAAAAGAAATCGGGGTACATGAGGGTAACATTGAGTAAAGCCGAGCTACCTCATATGATTAAACAAGGAGCAACGTAAGAACGGTCTGTCAACAGAGTACGATGGATCTCACGAGCCCTTTGATAGACCGCAAGCACCCTCGGTGCGCAAACTGACCAAGTCTGCGAGGGCCAGAGCACGGAGGAGAGAGGGGAAGGGAGATGCCGCGGGAGATGCCGAGGATATTAGCTAAGCAGGGTGGAAGGGCAACTCACCAAGTCTGTTGATCGCTGTGCTCGACGACACCGACGCCCTTCTGCTCGCTGTCCACACCTGTTGCTCATCGTACAAAGCACCACTGTGCCCCATATCTGTAGCTTGTCCACATTCGTATATAGCCTGTCGTGCAACCACAACACTGGCTCTCGACCTAAACCATAAAACACGACAACAAGCGAGGAACGTCCTTTACCGGAATCTCCGACTTCTTTAAAAGCTCAGAGCTTGCGCCGTGCCATGCCTCGCCGCCCTTTTGTCCGTGCTCCCACCACTAATTCTGCAACCCCTCATGCGTCGTCCCCAGCCGCACCCACTTCCGACATCTTCTCTGACGATGTTTTGCATCTCAGGCGACAATGGAAATGGGCGGCATTCAGCCAATTCTTCTTCACATTTGCCGCGCTGTTCAACATGAGCGATGTGACGATCGCGGTCAGTGTCAATACCGCCCACTTTTGAGGCCATGGACACGACTGCAGCGATGCAGTCGCGTCTGTGGCGTTGGTACACGGAACATGCATATTAATACGTTTGTCTATGACTAGGACATTGAGGACGATCTGACGCGCTCGACTAGTCTTGTTTTGCCGCGAATTATGCAAAGATTGTTGTACACGCTGACTCAGGACAGAAAAGTGAAGTATGTTGCCCTACCTTCCTCTCTTATATTGTTCTCCTCATGCTGGTCGCGTCCCAGCCTGGACAATTGGCAGACAGCTCTGCGCAAACAATATATCAAACGAGATCCGGAAGCAAATCCGATGGGTCCCGAGCCATCATGGACACCTGCTCCAGAATCCTCGCCTGCGCCTGGAGCTTCTGAGGAAGTCAAAGTTGAATATACCCGCGACGATGAAGGCGACACCCCAATGGTATCTACCACTCATCCAACCCCTGCCCCTGAAGAGATCAAAGAGGAGCACGTGGAAGAAGACACGGAAGGAACCTCGGCGGAGGCTACGACATCCCAACCTACCAAAGGTGAAGTTGACACACCCGCACCTATTGAACCTCTTGCAGGCTCATCGAATGGCTCTCCGCCACCCCAAGAAGAATCGAAAAACTGGCTCGATCTGTCTATGCTTGTGAAACTGGACTCTATGCATCTTCTGACGGAGTGGCAATTTCAAAATTCGCAACGGCTGAGAACAATCATGAAGAACGATGATGAAGCTGCTCTCTGGGTGAGTTATTGTTATGCCTATTCGCTTCTCGAATCTCTATTAAAATCCCTTCGCACAGAGAATAGAACCTATTGGATATGATGCTAAAAGTAATGCTTATTGGTTAATTGGCGGTGAGTTACTCGTGCAAAACCTTATCGGTTTTATTTTGAAATGTGAATCGTCAGCGGATCGCTTGTGGATACAACGTCCACTGCCGAAACTGCCTCAGAATCGCAAGCGGAAAAGACCTGCTACTGGCGATGCCACTGGTCATAAAGGGAAGCGAACCGCAAGCGAGCCTGCTACCAAGAGAGATAAGAAGCATGTCGATGACCCCAATCATGACGTTGTTACACCCAAGTCCAATCGGACACCGGGTCGTTCAGCACGACGCGGTGCATCCCAACAGGGGGGCACTGTCTCCGCCGGGCGAGGTGGTGGCCGGGCAGCAAAGACACAAGCTAAGATGAAGATGGATAAACAGGCAAAGGATCTGGCAGAATTCCAGAGACAGGCTGCCACCGCCGAAAAAACCAAGGGCAAAAGTTCTGCCCAGGCTCCACCGCCGCCGAGAGGTACCAGGCTCAGTAAAAGACTTCGAGGTTCCACTGAGGAGGACGATTGGCAGCCTGTTCCAGACGAATGGTTGGCGGAGGGTGAGGCCCCTGCACCGGCCAAGGCATTACCTAAAACGGGTCTGGAGAGCGACGACGAGAGCGCTCTGACCTCGTTGAGCGACGAAGAAGACGAAACAGCAGATGGAATCCAACACGAAGAGGCTGACAGCAATCAACCAGGGATGGGCGGTGAATTCGACAAGGAGCAAATTTTAGACGACAGAGGACTGGAAGTGCCTCCTGAAATGCCTAGTGATTTTGTAGAATGGGAGACGGTAAGCCTACAACGCATGCCTCTTGAGCACTGTGGTCTGAATTCCTGCCAGATTGCTGTGACCTTGTACGAATGGGAACACGTTGCGGAACGTTTCGAGAAAGCGACGCACTATACTGAAAAGGCCCTGTACAAGGTCCTCGCTGTGGATATTGTTCCAATCATCACCGCAGAACTCAAGGTTTGTGATTTTTTAACTACCTAGTCTGCCTTATGTTCTGAACCTAATTGCACTAGGAAATTATACGACAGCGCCAATTAGAGGAAGCCCTTGTTCATCGAAAACGATCTTCTCGTATTGCCATAAAAGAGAGCGAGAAGGAAGAGGCTGAATTAGCTGCTAAGAAGCAGGCAGAGGATAATGAGAAGATGAGTCGAGCCAGGCGTTTAGAGGCGCGGCAACGAAAAGAAGAAGCAGAGCGAGAGAAAAGGGAAAACGCCCGAGAGCAGAGGAGAAGAGAGCGTGAACAACGGGAGCTGCAAGCTCAGCAGGGTTCGAAAAGGCGTCGGGATGCCAGGTTTTCTAATTTTATGGCTTTGTGGTCCTCTGTTGACTGGGAACATCTTTAGTGCCGAAATCGATGTCATCGGTGATGCTCCTCCTAGCAAGAAGCCTTATACAAATGGTGTATCTTCTTACCAGCCACGTCAAGCCAACGGCTCGACAAGCGCCTCTGGAAGCGGCACTCGCACTCCTGCTGGAGAAGACTGGGAGCTGGATTGTGAAATATGCTATCGGCGCGGCATCAATCAGGTAAATACTCGCTGGGTATGATGGGAGGAATGAGCTAAACTATGCTTCCTTAGGACGATGGGCAACCGATGATGAGCTGCGGGATTTGCAACAAATGGCAGCACATCCCTTGTCATGATAGCGCTGACTTGCGAGCGGGCCGTCGCCAACGAGATTGGGACATCGAGGAATTTATCTGTCAACGCTGTCGATCCCGAGGGTCACAGAAGTATGATGGCGCAAATCAGCCGAGGCAATACCAGAGCCAGAGCTCAGGTCGCTCTCAACAGCCACACACTACAGACCGTGCGACGTATATTCAACCCACTGTAAATTTCTCAGCCCCTAGAGCCCATTCAGGATACGTCGGAGTGCAGTCGTACGCTGCTTCGACACCAAATGGTCAGAACGGACACGACAACTTCAGAACGTCGACATCGATGACTCAGCAACGACCATACCAGCCCCATTCCGCTATCACCTTCGCGCATTATCAGCCAGATCCCGCAGGTTTCTCGACCAGACAAATTTATCAGCGAGACCTTCCTAGTAATAGTCAGGCGTATCAACGGCAGTCGCCATATGCGGGTCGGCCGTCTCAACCGTTACAGCCAGAGGTAGCGACGAATTTCAGCCCCATACAGGTAAACGCCGTTGTGGAGCCGTTCGTTGTTTTGCACTCACATTACTTTTCTGCCCATAGTCCCCACCGTCATACGGTAATGGTGCTTGGAATTCGGGGCAACAAAACTATGCCCCATATAGCACAGGTGCTGGCTTCGCAGCAGGTGTATCTCATTCACAAGATCTAAACCCCCCTTACGCTGGTATTCCCCAATGGCAGCCTTCTCCCCAGGCTGCTGATCCAAGAGGCCAAACCTCAAACCATTACCAACAATACCAACAACCCAATCCAGTGATGGGCTCGACGTCTTATCAGTTACCTCGCTGATGACCCTCAAATTGTCGGATGTGCGTCGGTCCTGGATGATTAATTGGCCTTATTATTGTGTATTCGCGCTACATAACTATAGAATTGTGTGTAATGAGATGGGTTTTGAAGTTTGCGTATATCATACAATTAACGAATGCCTTCGTACATCTTGAACTTGGTGGTTACAAAGGGAAAGGGATCCCCATCAGCAGCATTGTCCCTAAGGAATCAATCAACAAATTGAAAGTTGACAATCAAACGGAACGCGCACTCTATTGGACCAAGAATTCGAAGACCTCGCACATGTGTGTCCTTACCACTCATGTGATTTGCTACCACGATAATCTGCAAGACGTATGCATATACTGGCTTGCTGTGACGCGAAATAGCGTCTCGTCTGAGCAGATATCCAATGCGAAATAAGATATATGAAACCTACAAGCCGTCTTCTTCGTCCCCAATTAGCTCCGAAGACACATCAAAAGTAATCCATCCTTCTGGCTTTTCCAATGTAGCAACTCTGACGTCCTGAAGATCACTAGGACCAGTACCTGCTCGGATGGCAAGGGTAGAAGGAGTGTAAGAATCGTCCAGGGGAAAGCTGAGGCATACAGAGATTTTCTAACGAGCGAATGTCAGTTGTGAGGGTGATATCAGATACAACCGTACCTGTATAGCCACTTTCCTAGGAAATTCTATCGTGATGAAATGGGGCTGGGGGCCATCAGAACTTGGTAATTGTTAGTGAGCGGGCAAGTTTCAGCTGGAATGACATACTGCCAGAACGTGTCAGGGTCACCGTCACGAAGACACTCTGCCCCAAATCCGAATTTATAGGAGGACACCGACCACTTGGCTAGATGCCCGATATCAGGCTCAGGAAGACTGGGTAACATGCGGGGACCTGGAACTCGGAAGTGAATAACGTAGATAGTGAATACATTTGGTTCGGACCTGGGGCAAGAAGAGGAACATGGAAGAGCGAGGATGTGGCTGCATCTACAACATTTGGTCGGATGGAGCCGTTGTCGGCCATGTTCAAGACGAGAGCGCGTCCCTCCCAAAGCGGAAACCTCCTATGCAGCACCTCGACGACTACCCTAGGTATGGCAGGCAGATGATATTGGATGGCTTTGGCTTACCGGGTGCGCTCTCATATCTGCCCAGCCATACTGTTCGTCTCACTCATTTCAAGCACAACTGAAACTCCAACGGTCCTCTGTCGTCGTCGTGGGCGCCGGGGGACTAGGTTGCCCGGCTCTGCAATATCTAGCCGCAGCCGGAGTCGGTGCGACATTTTCTAGCTACTAATACATCTAGTTGCTCAGATTTGGGTTCAGGTCGCATTGGAATCATAGACCAAGACTGTGTCGAGGTATCCAATTTGCAAAGACAGGTTCTTCACAATGAACATACAGTTGGATTGCATAAGGCCATCTCGGCTGCGCAAGCTATCAAGAAGTATGTCTACACATCCTGCCCATTCCCATTGATCTGACTATTTTTTTTCCAGACTTAATCATCGCATAAACGTGGAGGCTGTCACAGAGGCTCTTTCTTCTTTCAATGCCGTCTCGCTCTTGAGTTCGTATGATGTTATTTTGGATTGCACCGATAACTCTCCGACAAGATACCTTCTCTCTGATACTGCTGTGTATCTTGGTAAACCGCTCGTCAGCGGCGCTGCACAGAAGTATGACGGCCAGCTCTGCACATATAACTTGGGCGAGGATGGTCCTTGCTATAGATGTCTGTTTCCAAAACCTCCAGCTCAGGAAATGACAGGCACTTGTGAAGAAACTGGCATTTTAGGCGTGGTCACAGGAGTCATCGGAAATATGCAAGCTCTCGAAACCATCAAAATAATCACAGGACTCCATGGCAAGTCACTTGTTTAAATTTTTACTCTCTCGTTCTCATCCAATTTTTTCAATGAAGAGGGCAAGGCTTCCTTGCTGCTTTTTTCTGCCCTTGTAGTTCCGCCATTTCGGTCTGTAAAGCTCCGATCACGGAAACCGACATGTCCTGCTTGCGGGAAGGAAGGTCAAAAGGTGGGAGAAATAAAAGACGTCGACTACGTTGCTTTCTGTGGCGGCCCCAGACCTGACTGGGAGACAAGGGGCCTGGTCAATGCGGACGATGCCACTCGAATACAGGCAAAAGTCTGCATATATCATAACATAATTGAACCGAGATCCTGACTGTCTTCGCAGGACCTAAAGGCCGTGTTGGACTCAGACGATGCGGTGCGAATCATTGATGTAAGACCAAGGACAGAGTTTGGTATATGCCAACTCCCTAGATCTATAAGTGAGCTCACGTACCGTAATCCTTTCGTGGTGCTGATACCTATGCAGATGTACCTCTCAGTGACCTAGTCGCTGATCCTGCTTCTTATCTTCCAGCTGAAGACGAAGTCAAATCCACATACGTTGTCTGTCGATTGGGAAATGACTCGCAAATCGCAGCCGATGCTCTGAGAGGACTGTCGACCGGAACTGGAATCATGGATCTGATTGGTGGCTTGAGAGCTTGGACAAAGCATGTTGATCCTAATTTTCCCGTGTACTAACTGTTCATACAGTTCAATTTGATGCCTCCAAGAGAGTAGGTACAAATGATACTAGTGATACCATTACAACATCGCCACAGCAGCTTCCAATGCATTCTATATATGAACCCGAAATCCAATGATACAATCTAAACCAATAAAAGAACCTCATTTTTCTTGAAAGACAAGGTCAGGAGATGAGATCCAAAGAGAACACGAAATTCACGCACTCAGTCCGACTTTAAGCCATTTCGGAATCTTCTTCTCGGACGTCTGTGAATTTAACACGGGTGGTTTCGCACCTGACCTGGACAGTTGTTGTTCTGGACTGGCGTCAAAGCTTGGAGGGGATGGTAGATCGGTGGCTTGAGCCATGATTGAAGGTAGTAAGGGTGCAGGAACATTAGAGCCTGGAGAAGTTGATGAGAAATGAATAATCTGTGAAGCCGCAAACAATCCCCACCATTCAGAGACTCGTCTTCGAATCGCAACAGAAGCATCGAAGAGGGCGAAAGGTGGAGCTCAGTAAGAGTGAGATCGCGAACTTTAAGGTCCGACACTTTAAGATCTCGGTTTGGCGGTTGGTCTGAGAAGAACCGTAAGTTATCCTCTCGGACATATAGAAACCGCCTTACATAGAATGAACTTGATGGGCTTTGCATCGTCTCGTAGCGATGACCTAACAAAGGCATACACTGAACGAATCTTGTCCGTTGAGGGAAAAGTTTTCTCGAGTTGTGTTCGATCCGTAAACCTGATGCGAATGGTTGTCTGAAGTGACATCGTAAGTATCAATAGCATGGAGAATGACAGGGCATCGTACGTTTGGCCATCTATCTCGTTTGGCTTTGTCGGCCGCTTCGCGCTGAGAGCGGAGTTGCAAAGGGGCATTCACAAGGGCTTGTGTTCTTGCGGTCAAAGTAGCCTGTGCACCCATTATGTCCGCAGTAGTTGGTGTGAAATAAGAATCGGGCAAATCCTCTTCGCGCAGTTACATGTCAGAAAGCGCCTCAAGTGCAGCTAGAATAAGATGTGTACCTGGCGGCGTTGGTCCCGCCTGAGAACCGGCAGGTTTGTAGACTTTAAAGGATGGTACCTCTGGATGAGCAGGCTCGAGTGTGTCCGGCGTTGAAGTAGATGGTCCATTCGATGATGGTTGCTCGGCCATATTCATGGATGAATTGTGACGTAAACAAAAGATATGGGCTGACTACAATTGCAAAAACTCAGAACATACAAGGTAAAGAACATCTTGATAAATACGCCTCACATCAACCGATGATGCACTAAATTCCTCCAACAAGTCACCAGCAGGTAGAAAAAAGTACCTGCAAAGATATTTCAGTCAAGTTCAACTTTGTAACATGAGCTATACGCGTCAGACAAAATGTAGTTGTCTCATGCCATTGTCCTCAAAGTAACCGGCGAGTCACTTCTTTGGTGTAAGGTCAATGGAATCGAACGCAAATTACAAGAAATAACATCATTGGAAACTTTCACGGACGTCGGACTCACCGTTGTCAAGTAGGGAGAGATCAAGGTGCTGACGTTAAACGTTGAGAGGAAGCGAGCGCTTCCAAATTCGCGAAGTGTGGCGCACAAAGTTTGGAAACCAACCTTATAACCATGTCCCACAACCACAACCACGGCGACTGCAATCATGAATCGCATAAGTTGTTCCTTTCATTGTTATCACTGTTCTTAGCCGAACTGACCAATAGCAAAGTCACGACCATGACGATTCGTCCGTTGGCCCTCGAGATAATCTTTACCAGTACATCGATCGGCCCAATGTTGTTGCTCTCAATGCTTCTGGAGACGCGCCAAATGTTATCAAACCCTGGCACCGGCGCCTGGAGGAAACCGAGGTGCGCAGATATTTTTTCTTATGCCTGTTGTAATTCTCATTCCTCGATGTATAGTTCATCCAGTCAGATGTAGATGATCAGTTGTAAGCTTGTGTCAAGCAAACATGGAGGACGTTACCTACAATATCAATTAGGATACTACGCGTTCCATTTACGGGCTCTGTAAAGTTGCGTGCTCTGCTACTCAAGACTGGCCCAGCCGATCATACGCCATCTAAAGTCGCACTGGTAAGATCTGCATAGCCCGATACCTTTATTTGCTTGGAAACATCGAGGAGCTTTCCTTTGCTTACAATCACTTTAGTTTGCGAATGAAGATAGCCTCGATTTTGAGGACGACAAGACGCCGACGCAAGAATTCGACGTTCCGCAGAGCGCAGAAGTAGGAGAATATGCTGTCAAGTACGTGTCATCTTCTCTCAAAGTTCTATTCTCTACTGCATGTCTGTGTTGCATGTGCCACTGATAAGCCACTAACTGGGTGGTCATACAGGGCCGCCAGATTCTCCAACGTTTCTTCTGTTACCCTGTTCTTCCCGTCGTCACAGGGTGCGGATACTACCCGACTGTCTTATGTCGGATTCTTGGGCCAATGGAGCGAGGTACGATACAACCCAGTCAGACATTTACCATAGAGGCTTATACCGATTGCTCTACAGCGAAAAAGCAATCCAGTCATCACGGTCTACGAGGCGCAAGCAAACTTGGCAGATCATGAGAAGATCCAAGGCACGGACGGCACTTTCAATACTCCCCAGACTTGATAAAGTTATGATCATCTGCTCTTTCCAAGTACCCAAATGCAAATCGATTCAGCAGCATGTACATGCCATGTGTATTACTAGGCGTTTTGTAACCCAATTCTGACGCAAATGATCACGCTTCCTTACTTTACTTCATAGAGGAGCTAACGAAAATACGGCCTTTCCATAAATATTCAATCAAAATAACTACAATGCACAGCGATGAAAGCAATTTGAGAGTCATTAATTCGGTCCCATCCCTGCCCCACCAGACCCGTCCCCAGTGCGCTGCATAAACGACTGCAACATTTCATAACTCACCGTTCCTCCAGCCTGTGGCATTGCGCTACCACTGGGCGTTCGACGGTGCATTTCGCCCATCCCACCTTGCTGCGATGCCATCATAGACATCATTCCGTTCATATTGGGATTCAGCCCTGGTTGAGTGTTGCCCAGTAAATTCATGGCCGTAAAGTTCCCTTGGAGATTGGTTGTGTCAAACCGGCTAGGATCACCAAAGTTTGGCTGGCCAAGGTTGTAGTTGGGCGGTTGTTGGGGCTGTTGCGATTGGAATTGCGGTTGCGCCGGCGGTTGTGGTTGCGACTGCGATCTGCTTCTCATCATCTGTGCCATGACCAGGTTCCTTTGTTCTGGAGTAAGCCTTTGCAGCTGAGCTACGACGGCGGGGGGCAATTGCTGCGTGAACGGTTTGGGCATTTCAGGAATACCAGTAGTTGGAAATGCAATGCCAACGAGGCTGTTACCATTAAAGGGAAAGATGAGGAGATTGTTGGTGGGCTGTGTTCCGGAAGGCAGTATCCAAGCAGCCAACGCGTACTTCAAGATACAGTATGTCAGACACGAGTGATTTAGTGAAATTGAAAGTAGCATACAATACGTTTCTGACTCAAGAGCTCAACAAGAGATCTGACATTACGCTCGTTTGTCGGTTGATCGACGCTCCTGGAATGGGCTTGAAATGCAGTGCACAGAACAGCCTTGTTGCGCTTGGCCCAAATCTGCAGATCTTGAACCGATACAGCGGGATCTCTGGAGGGCGTCAACATCAAGGTGGATGGCCACGTCTTAGGCATGCTTCATGGATCAAATAAGCGAACAAACTTGGCAGCAATATAACATTAGGACACACATATCGCCTGTAGAAGACGTAACTTTGACTCCCGCATGTAGTTCCTTCCTATCACGTGTGGTGAAGTCGAAGCCAGTCCAAGTCAGAGACCCTTCCCAGACCGCTGTGCTCCTTGGGCTCGACTGCTGTGCCGAGGCAGGGGCTCCAATTGCGGCAGGCTGATTCTGTTGTGTAGGCTGTGGGAGCGATGGTGGCTGCTGAGGTCTTATTCCGTGATTGTCTATCAACTTCTGCATCTGGTTCACCAACTCAGGCGTAGCATTTGGGAATCCTGGCATGGCAGGTAAAGAATTTTGATTGGTGCCAGAACGACTCTGCATGAGTTGAATGAGAGCTTGTTGATCCGGACCTCGAGGGTTATCGTGGGGCTTGATGCCACCCGTTGTCGTTGGGACTTGAGGGTGGAGAGATGTTGCTTGAGTGTTAGATGGCGCAGGGATATTGGCGGGTTGACCCTGCCCTTGTGAGTTCGTCCTGGCACGCTGCTGCTGCTGACTTCGGTTAAAAGCAGCAGCCATGGCTTGTTTGAATCGATCTAACGTCGCCATTTTGTTATCCATTTCGTTCTTAAGTGATACTGCAGCCTCCGGGCGATTTTGAGTAATGGCAAGAGAATGGTCTTGCGTGAGTTTCTGTACATCAGCCTCCATTTGTCGTAACTTTGCCATAACCTGATGGGGACTGAGTTGGACACCTGGGGCAATCGACTGATTTGCCAAATTCTTCGCGCTTGGGGGCTGCGATGGTACAGTTGGGGCCGGCTGAGCAGATGACATAGATGCTGGACTAGAATTGGAGATATTGGGAGAAGGCTCAGACGGCGGTTGTGAGACTTGTGAGACTCTGGCGCGTTTCGTTTCTGGGCTAGCTTGGTTTTCGGCGGATCGTTTTGCTGTAAAAAAACAACATGAACACAGTCGCTTTATGTAAAGCTATAAATAATCCGTACGTTTTGCCTCCGCAGGGAAGCCTGTCAAAAGAAGGCTGTGCGGAGGTCGCACTTTGAACCAGGGTGGTGTAACGCCTTTCGTTGCCGCCTGAGCACGAAGAGTCAGTAAAAACGGCAGTCTAAAAGGGCAGTAAACGTACTGATGAATGCAGCTCCGTAAACTGCGCATTCGGTCGTATATTAATAACGCTTAGGTTTATATTCCTCTGGCAAATAAAAAGATGACAAGTACGTCAACTCCACTGTCTTTCTTTCAAAATGTAGGTCAAAATAAAAAATAAAAACCTTCTTCAGTTCTGCAGGTAATGTTTCCCATGATACATCATCCAGGTCCGGCGAATTATTCCATAAGGGTCGTTGAGCGTTATCAGCTGCTGATGCAGCAACCAAAAGTATATGGCACACAAGTCGGGGTATCTGATGCGGTGTATCTCGAGGCTGAGTTGTAGATTGACTTTGTAAAGGTTTAGTCCCAATGGATGTGCGAAGGGTATCAAATAACTGCAAACATTCTGGGAGTAAGTCGGCGAGCCAAGCAGTTTACAATTTAACACGAAAGTTCAACTCACTTCAATGGCGGTTACGAGTCCTTCGAGGGCTGCCATACCTCTACTCCCTCCAGAACTAGTCATGCCAATACCAAGGTTCTTCGCTTGCTCGCATAGTTCTTTCGTGACCTGAGTTTGGAATGGGACGAAGAACCTTTTCGCAAGCAAAGGCGTCGGACGGGTATCTGCTGTGCCATATGTCACAAAGGCCATGCGAAACTTGGGACGGTTCAAGGTCAATGATACGCGACGATTGTAGGGGAACTAGTGGGTCTACCGTTGACTGGGATCCCACTGTATGAGCTTCGCTTAAGCGTTTCAGCAGTGGGGATATATAATCCACCAGGACTCTAGACCATTCTGAGGCAAGAGCGAGAGACGAATCAACAACGCAGGCTACGGCGACCAGTTCGGTCATGGATAGGAAGATGCTTTGCTGTATAGTTCAGCAGGTCATAGATGTCGGTGAATGAAGCGAGTGGCTGGGCGCTTCGACGGATGAATAACAAGGACAACATGCAGGAGTGGTAGTATTAAATAAACGCGTGACGGCCATATAACAAGGTACAACGTTAAAAAAAAAAAAGTCCAATGCAAAAGCGGTATGAAGGATATTTTGCAAACGTCTAGTCCATGCGTAACCATCTCCTCTAAATGCAATAATCACAAATCAAATACAAGCCATGCGCCACTGAGAACACAAGAGACAGCAACACCCAGCATTCCATACAATGCACTGGGTAAAAAAGTTATTTGTCCACTAGTTGCTTGGGCTGCTGCGACGGTGTTGGTGCCGATCATGCTTAACCACTGACTATAATCCAGTACGGTGCCAGAGATCGTTGCTGGGCTTTGTGGTGCGGTATAGAATGTGGGGGTGAAAGTGTCGACGATGGCAGTAGTCACGCCAGCAGCATTGGTGGTAGTGTAGGTATAGACAGTTTGAGTGACAGCACCTGTCGGTGCGGGTTGCCCTACTGGGCCTTGTTGGTCTTGTGTCGTAGTCGTGGACGGGGTCGTGGTAGTAACAGCTGGTGCGAGAGTTTCGCTACGGAGAATTGAGGGGTCAATTGCATGGAGAGATTGGATGGCCAAACTCACATAGTCGACGTTAATGGCCCACCGTTGATAGGATCCAGTGTGATGACCTCGATGACAGAGTTTCCATTGCTGAGCAGCTGGATGAGACATCCGCAGGGCAATGAAGATACAAGACTTACGCATCGGTGGTCGTGATGGTCTGTGCACTTGCGCAGGCGGCGATGAGGGCCAGGCAGCTGAGGAGAGCTGCGCGCATGGTGGTCGCGATGAGTGGAGCCTGACACTGGCCGCCGCTGCGCCCCTCTATATTTACCATTTTAATTATATTCCTCGCCACGTGACTCTTTCTTCCTCTTTCGTTTTTATTTTCTTATGGCCGATCGATTGGCGATCCTCCGTCCTCCCATCCTCTCATTCTACAGATCTTTCTCCTCCACCCCACACCTGAACATCAAGAAGAGGATGCCGCCCAAGAAGGCTGCCGCTCAGGAAAAGAAAATCCTCCTCGGGAGGCCAGGTAACAACCTCAAGATCGGCATCGTCGGTCTGTTTTTTTTGCGCCCATCCACGCGGTGCCCGTTCCCACTTCTCTTGCAGGTCTTCCGAACGTCGGGAAGTCATCCTTCTTTAACGCACTCTCTGAAACCGGTAAGCATCCGAGAAAAAAAATCTTGCGTATTTGACAGAATCTGAATCTGCCTTGTTGATCTTGCTGTGACTTTTCAACCACCTTGCTATTGCTCGAATCTTCTTTAGACCTGGGGAAAGCGGCAAATTTTCCTTACGCAACCATTAATCCCGAGGTCAGTGCACTCTCATTCTTGTCGTTTAGGACGTGATGTGTATGGCCTCAAAAAAAAAAACCGGAATCAAACTTTAATTTTTCCCGATTTCTTTGCAATTTTCTCTAATATGTTCGCGTTTTTTCTAACACCTATCATTTACAGGAAGCTCGAATTCCCGTTCCAGATGCGCGGTTTGAGTGGTTATGTGAAACCTACAAGCCCGTGTCGCGTGTCCCAGCCTTCCTCACCTGTATCGACATAGCTGGTTTAACTGCTGTATATCTCCCATCAGTTTCCTATATTCTAACTAACATAAACATCTTTCTCTCCAGGGTGCATCGACAGGTGCTGGCCTCGGCAATGCCTTCCTGTCCCACGTCCGTGCAGTGGACGGTATATTCCAAGTCGTCCGAGCCTTTGACGACGCGGAAGTCATTCACGTCGAGGGAGACGTAGATCCTCTTCGAGATATGGAGATTATACAAACGGAATTACGTCTTAAAGATATCGAGTGGGTGGAAAAACATCTCGACGGGCTTAAGCGGTCTGGACGTGCCTTGAATAATACAAGTTTGGCCGATAAGGCTAAGAAGGAGGAAATTGCAAGTTACTGTTCCAACTTCCTGTTGGTATATCGCTGATTCTGTTCATAGGCTACAGTGGAGAAGGTCCTGAAGACTATTACAACGGACGGCAAGGACGTCCGCAAAGGAGACTGGACTAACAAAGAGGTGATTATCTGACTCATTTTCCCACTTGGGCATTCTATATGATGAAAAAGAGCTTCAGTGCTCGATTTAACCCAGCTCGTTGAGGAGGGAGTAACGCCCCATTATTCCTATGAGATCATTTTCTATTCCTGACCTTTTTAATTTTTTCTGCCTCATTTCTGTTTCGCCGATGAACAAATTTGCTGACATCTACATTTCCTTCAGGTAATTGTGCCAATCTTTACTTACGCTTTCATGATGAAAAAGAGCTTCAGTGCTCGATTTAACCCAGCTCGTTGAGGAGGGAGTAACGCCCCGATATTCCTATGAGATCATTTTCTTTTCCTGATTATTTTTTCAACTCTATTTCGAATTATTGCTGACGAATCCTCATCTTATAGGTGAATTTTTGACCCCGTATTTTTCACGGTTTCATCTTCGTGACGATAAAGAGTTGTAAACTCGATTTAACCCAGCTCGTTGAGGCGGGAGTAACGCCCCATATCCTTTGAGATCACCTTTTGTTCTGATTTCCTGTTGCTTTTTCGCTCATCTTCTTGCCACTGTTCTAATTCCTCTCTGTGATTGACAGCTCGACGTTGTGAATGGCTTGCAATTGCTTACTGCCAAACCTGTCACATACCTCGTCAACCTTAGTGAGAAGGATTATGTTCGAAAGAAGAACAAATGGTACACGCACTTACGTCCTGACCTTTCTTATATTAACCCTGGCTGTGTAGGCTGCCAAAGATCAAAGGCTGGATCGACGCAAACAATCCAGGTGACCCGCTCATTCCTTTCTCCGTAGCACTGGAAGAGCGGTTAGCACCGTTATCCGATGAGGAGAAAGAGGCCGAGCAGAAATCTGCGGGGGCACAGAGCGCGCTGGGAAAAATTACGCAGGCTGGGTATGCAAGTCTGGATGTCAGTCAACTTCTCTTTATACAATGTTCCATGACCCCATCACCTAATTATTTCTACTCTTAGCTTATTCGGTATTTCACTTGCGGTCCGGATGAAGTCCGAGCTTGGACCATCCGTAAAGGAACGAAGGCTCCTCAAGCGGCTGGTGTCATCCAGTACGTCTTTTATAGAACACCTGCTGTCCTTGTCTGACGATCTTCATCTAGCTCCGACTTTGAGAACAAGTTTGTTTGCGGCGAAATCATGAGTTACACAGATCTGCAAGAACATGGCAGTGAAACCGCCGTCAAGGCAGCTGGTAAACTGAGGCAGCAAGGCAAGCCATATGAGAGTATGTATCTTTCATATCTTTTGTGTCAGAATTTTGCTGATGCCGTGTTCATAGTGGTTGACGGAGACATTGCTTATTGGAAATCTGGAGCATAATAGCTATCTGTTATATCGAATCAAAAATGTAATTGTGGAGTGTAAGATTAATTGTTTTCACGCCCGTGTTCGCACCGATGAACAGACCAACGCTGATCAACAGCGTCGCCCAGATTCTAAGATTGTCTCATACATACTTACAAAGATCTTGCTAATGACGAGTCGCAACAAACAACAAAACCTGAGGGTCAAGAAATCCTCTAGAAAATTGAGTCGATGATACCGCTTCCCACAGCCGAACCTGCGGTATATGGATTAGCAAAGTAACAGACGCAGTTTGTTGAGATAGACCGCACCAGCACCTATAACAGCCCGACCCTCAGTCAATAAAACAAGTCAGAATACCAAGGACCAGTGACTTACCAAATCCAAGCCCTCCCACCGCTGACTGGGCAAGCTGTTCATTAGGCAACTAGTCAGGAACAACACAATCAATATGATTAAAACAACCGACAGTATTCCCCATTCCTCCAAATCTAGATTTCTTCGGAGGCTCTTCAGGTGGGGGTTGAGCGACAACGTTACCTGGAGGCTGAGCCAAATACGGGTTGTACGCGACTGGTTGGTTAGACATGTAAACGGGTGGTCCCATAGGGGGTGGTCCCATGGGATGCTGCTGTTGGTATTGTGGAGCATAAGGGGGAGATGAAAATTTACGGTCTTGTGGAGGTCTCTCATTATATGACGGTGATGGCGATGAAGAAGTCTCTAGTTTCTCGACGTAGTTGGACGGGAAGAGGCCCTGTTTGCCGTTGCGACGGCCTGTCCACCAGTCCGCATTGGTTTCAGTGATCATTTCGATTACATCCCCAGCTCTAAAAGACAGATCATTGGGATTCTTTTAACCAATGATCAGACCGGATGCGATCAAAGGCTGCCCTATAACGACACACCTCTCCATGTTCATTCCAATTCCACAGTGCCCGTACCTGCACGGCCCGCCGAGGAGGTGGTGGGATGCCACGACGAGCCGGAACCGCCGGGTTGGGGGCAGGTGGAGGATTGGCGTTTGGTACGCTAGGCTCTGAGCGCGCAAGTGTAAGCTGCTGCGCCTGCCGCGTGATGGCAGCTACAGCATGATCCTCGGTAGCAGGCAACTTGGCGATTATATCTTTGCCATCAGCCTCAGAGATATGGTTCTGAGACACAAGAAAATCGATGTTAGATTTAGTCTGTGAGACGATGTGGGCGAGCAGCGCAGATGGATCGGACATTGTGGTGGTCAAGCTAGAGACCCAGGGGCCAATCCCATTTTAGACATCTTGCAGCTGCGAGTCACGAGCTTTGGTCTCTTGTACCGCGCGTTCCATACTCTGGCGACGTCGACTCCAAGAAAAACTCTGTTTGAGCTGCTTTGTGAAAGCAGAATGAACCTCAGCGACCTCGAAGTACCCCCGCCTCAGCAGGTTCAAAGAACGTCAACAGAGGCGTCAGACAAGGATGCCGATGTGTGTCCACATTGCTCCGTTCAACCATTTTATTGTTCTAAATCATTTACAGTTTCTCTCTCTACGACTCTTGAACAAACGAACCCGCGTCAGGCTATCCCCTGAACCATTGGATCTTCAGCCACTACCAGGTAGAGGCCAATTGTTCTCAGTGGCAAATTTAAAAGGCTGGTTTGTCGCTGCCATCCGACATGCTGGTTCAGACATATGTGCGTGCGTATCCTTATTCAATTGGAGTTTGTCTGACACAGTTTACCAGCCTTGATATTCTCTCCATTGGCTGATCTGCGTCTTGCTTTCTCAAATGCTACCCCAGAAAATGCAGAGAATGTGTTCGCACCTCATCGAACACTTTCGTTTGCTCCGGCTACACCGAACATCATTACGTTCGCATCTGCAGACACCAGGCTGGTTGTGGGCCTCACTCAAGGGCCTGTGTTGGTGTTTGACACAGCAAGATTATTCACTCAAGGATCGGACGAGATCACCCCGCTACATTCGTTCCCATCGACGACATCTAGCGCTCCTCGGGAGATCTTGCCAAACCCTGGGGATATGCCGGATCTCGTCGCAGTTTTGCGCGATGGCAACGGCCAACCTGGCAGTCAGCTTGTAGAGATCGTGGATGTGCAAAGGCTGGAATCTATCGGTGGTTGGCGCAGTGGCAATGCACCAGATGCCACACCCACTTCATGTAAGCTCCTTACTCAACAAATTGGATTCATGTTGACCAGCGTATAGTATCTTGGTCACCAAAGGGCAAACAAATAGCTGTCGGTCTCCAAAGCGGCGATATAATCACCTTCAGCCCATCGGAGACTGGCAAGCCCAAACTCGTATATGGCAGACCTCCATGTGCGAATAATCAAAGTATCATTGCCACAACTTGGCTCTCTCCTCCAACGATCCACACAATCTATGCTCCACCAGGGCCATTGAGCCCCGATGCAGAACAAACGCATATAATCCTGTCTGTAGACAAGAACAAGAACACATGTTCAGACATCAAACTTACCACACCGTATTTTCCATCTCCCGGTATTCGTCCGCCAGGATCATTCACCGTTGTTCTGAGGAATTGGGAACCAGCAAAGTTCATTCTCCTTGTTGGCGACAGCTCTTCATCAGATATAGGAGTGATGGGTAGTCTAAACGATGACGGCTGGTACAATTTGTCTCTAGAAGAAACGTCTACCCCCAGCCTGCCCCTGGATAAAGATATGAACGACACAGTCCTCATCGCGCTAGAGTTGGATTTGACATCTACTGAGACATACCGACACATAGGAACAGGCGAAGCATCAGAGTTGCCACCTCCCCCGATCATGTACGCCTATGCTAGCGACGGGACATTGTTGGGGTGGTACATCGTCAATTCTCAGGGACACGCATATAGTGGAATGGTCTCTGCCAACGCCGCCATCCCATCTATCATTGCTCCTGCCATGAGTTCCTCCATCTCTCAGCGGGATATGCAGATGTCTACCGCTCCTGTCACGCCAGTCTCCGAACTTTCTGGTGCGCTCGGGCAACAGGCAGCATCTCAATCTGCCTTTGGTCAACCTTCTTTTGGCCAATCCTCATTCCTTCAGCCCCAGTCTGCATTTGGGCAACCGTCGACATCGTCGGCCTTTGGGCAGCCATCCGCATTTGGACAGTCACCACAGACCCCTTCAGCATTCGGCCAACCTTCAACATTTGGTCAGGCAGCGTCTACTTCGCCGTTCGGCCAACCTTCCTCTTCTCCTGCGTTCGGATCAAATACTACAACTGGTGGTTTCGGAGCTTTCTCTTCAGCCGGATCAGCTAAGTTCGGCCAAAGTGCGTTCGGGTTCGGAACATCTCCACCCCCGTCACAACCTGCCACCTCCCCGCCACCAGCTCCTGCTGAAGACTCCATGGCAGCCGACGACGCTCCATCCTTCGGGGGTATGTCCCTTGGAGGCCCATCTGATACGAAGGAAAGCCCTGCATTTGGTTCCGGGTCAATATTCGGCCAGGCAGCCTTGTCTCCCCCGCCACAAAGTAACGACAAACCCACCTCCGCATTTGGCCCAAGTGGGTTCGGGGCAATCAAACCAGCCACTGGCTTTGGAGCGTTTGCCAACCTCAGTTCTCAACCTGGCGCGTTCGGAGGCGCGACGTCTCAGGCCACTCCTGCTGCGGATACCCCTAAGCCTTCTTCTGTGTTTGGGAAAGGCGGATTTGAGGCAAAGCCGTCCGGAGGTTTTGGCCAGTCGGGCTTCGGCCAGCCTGCTTTCGGCCAGTCGGGCTTTGGACAACCCAGTGCCTTCGGAAAGTCGAGCTTCGGTGCAAACGGCACAACAGCTGCACAGCCAACCAGTGGTGGCTTTAGCGCATTTTCTTCAGCTGCATCATCGTTCACGACCGCAGCCTCGCCGGTTAGTGGAGATGCGAAACCCGCACAACCAACAAGTGGCGGCTTTGGTGCATTTGCGCAAAGTGGACCGTCGTCTTTTGCACAGGCAGCCTCATCAGGTGGTGGAAATTCTAAGCCTTCGTGGGCATCAGAAGGGAGTCAGGGTGCTTTTGGAGCCATGCAGTCAAGTTCAGATACAAAATCAGTTTTTGGTGATGCTGGTAATAGTGGCGCGTTGAACCCTCCCGCGAAGGCAGAGGAAAATTCTACTTTCGGCGGTGGCGCTGGGGGCGCAAACACCTTCGATGGAGGCTCCGTCTTCGCCACCGGACAATCTGCTTTCGGGAACATGGAAGCCAAAGACGAATCAAAGGATGTTGACACACCATCCACACCCAAACCCTCAGCTGTCGCAAGTGCTCTAGTTTCTCCACCGTCATCGCCCGGACCCACTTCAGTTGACAACAAATCTCCTCCTTTAGGGAAGAATGACAATGCACCCCCTAGTTCTTCTCCTTTTAAGAGCAGTTTGCCGGCTTCCGGGACGGGTGCCTTTGGCCAGCTCAAAACTTCGTCCACAGGTTTCTTCAAACCTGCTGAGGGTTTTGGCGCATTTGGTTCCAGCGTCAGCAATGATTCTCCCTTTTACAACCCCCCAAAAGAAGTTGGAACTAAGCCTGTGTCAGTCTTTGCAACCTCTTCAGGGTCATTTACTCCTACAAGTACACCTCCGAAGCCGAGCACAACATCAGTTTTTGGGAGCCCCTCTGTTCTAGGGAGCTCAAAGCCTGCCTTTGGGTCAACGTCGGCACTCGGAAGTACAACGAAATCAGCTTTTGCGTCGCCTTCCAGCGTGGCACCTGCGACACCTGAACCAACCAGTGGCGGCTTCAGTGCTTTCAGCAGCAAGAGCGCCTTCGGTGTTTTTGCGGGTGCGAAGGCATCGTCGTTCAGCGAGCTTTTGCGGGGAGGTGAAGAAGCCAAGGATCCATCGAAAACTGCGAACTCGGCATTCGGTGATCTTACCGAAGGTGATGCGAAGCCTCTTCTACCAGCCAGCTCGGAGAAACCCGAGACCCCATCGTCCGTGATTTTCAAGGACGATGCAACCGAACTGGGTACATCGGAGACGCAAGAGAAGCCCGAGGATGTTTCTCCTCCCCTTAACCGTGAAGACGCTACCTCCGCCACTCCCACGGCGGCTCGGACATCCCCAGTCCCAACCGAAACGAAAGAAAACAAAGAGAAACTTGAGGCATCAACTGGGCAAGATAGGGACAGAGATGCCGGCGAACCACCACTTTCGTCCTCATTATCGCAGAGTTCGTCTTTCGTGGAGATTTCTGCACCTAGTGACAATGAGGATCCCGCGTCTCGTGCAGACATTCCTGATAGACCCGTGGATTCAGGATCGGATCTAGAGGATGACACACAGTCATTCTTGTCAGAAAGCTTTTCTTCCGAGGACTCTGATGATGAGGTCTCCGATGATGAAGAAGCTGCTAGCGACGAGGATGAAGAACGTTCTTCGTCATCAGAACATCCTGCAGAAATTCCGTTACCGCCTACACCCCAGGCAAAATCCAGATCTCCCTCCGCAACACCGAAACCTGAACCATTGAGCGCAAAAGGTGCCAGTTCGCTGTCACCGTCTTCCGCTCCATCTACACTTGTGACGGAAGACCTGTCTACAGCTGAGAGACCAATCAGAGGTGGCAGCACAACACCACCGGGGTCACCTCCACAGCCAGAGTCTGCAGCTTTACCCGAGGCTCCTGTGCAAGTGCCAGCAGCTCCGACTGCGCTCGGCCCTGACAGACCTAGTACACGCCCTGCACGTAGCTCCCCTTTAGCAAGTACAGCATCCCTTGCTCCAAGTGTCCATGAGACCCATAGGTCCAAATCAACACCTTCACTAATACCGAAACCTGCGTCGCCAAAACAGCCATTCGGTTTCTTGGGACCTGAGCAAAGCGCGAAGCCTCCGTCGTCTGCTGATCCTAAACCTTCTCAGTCCAAGCGACCCGTAACACCGCCTTTCGGCTCTACATCTGTGCAGCTTCCTAGTCTCACTGGTCACCCCTTGAAATCGACCTCGACGCCCAGTCTTCCATCAAATGTTTTAGGCACACCAAAATTTTCTTCCCCCTCCGTTCCCAACCTCCAGGACATTGGAGCAACGCCTGCTCCGGGCACTTCACATATCCTTTCATCCACCCCCAGTTTCTTCGGGAAGTCAACAGCACCGTCCCCGTCTATCCATTCTGCACCGGCTAATCTTTTCGGTGGGTCCCCTCTGGCGACTCCTGCGACTAACATCGCCGACAAAAAGCCTATGCCCCCTGCTGCCGGTTTATTTGGCGGGATAGCACCAGCCGTGTCATCGTCCACTCCTGCCGCCGCCGCCGGTAGTTTGGCCAGACAACCAACTGTGGAGTCCGGCAGCTTTGTCGGAGCTCAAGGACGAGCAGTCACTTCTCCGGCAGTAATGTCAATGTCGCCTGCAGAGCTGCAAGGCCAGGGAATGCAAGCACAATGCGCCTTTCTATTTACGCATCTGAATAAAGAGCTCAACACTGTAAGTCATTTACGTCCAGGTTATAAGCATCACATACAATTTGTACTTTTATCTAGTTACAACAACATGCACAACGAATCAGAGCTATGCGGGACGAGCTGAGTAAAGCATCGGGATTTTCACACCACAAGGAGACCCTCACCGATCCCGCTCACTGGACACTGGGTGACATCACGATCTGGGGCCAAGTCCTGAAGACTTTGCAGGACGACATCGAGCAGTTACACGAGAATAGAATAGCTATATCTCAATCACTTCGCGAGCTTGAAAGCAGCATGTTGAGGGGTAATTGTTTTGTGGTTTCAATTTGTTCGATATAGTTATTGATGTTTACTCGACAGCCGGGACCAAGAAAGAGGAGATCGCAAGGTTTAATAAGGCAAAGACAGATCCTGAGTTTGCCAAGATGTTGAAAGTGAGGACCTTAGGTCCGGAACATTTGGAGACACAGAGCCAGTTGAGGAGAGACATCCGAGTACGTCACTACTTCCTTTGCTGTCTCGCTCTCTCTGAGGGTTGCTCCTAGGCGATGCGTGACCGCGTCCAGAAGCTTGAGGACCACCTCGAGGCGTCCAAGAAGAAGCTCAGTCAGATGAGAACAGGCAAGCCGGGATTGAGGTTTGTGACCCAACGTCCTCTCTCGAAACGAATATTAACACTACTTCGTCAGGCCACCTTCATTGGATACAATTAACCGGACGTATCGCAACATCGATATCGCTGTCAATTATCAAGCCGAGCAAGTTGCTCTATTGACCGCTCGGCTTAAGAAGCTCAAAATATCATCAAACAAGCATTCATCTCATTTGTCCACCCGAGATAGCCGGCTTCCAGATGCTAGACGTCCATATAAACCTCCTCAATCCGTCATTAACTCGGCGACGAACGCCCTGAACGGCGAAATCGCCGCTCACAAACTCAAGCACGCTCTGCCATTCGTCCGTCGGCAGCCTCTGCTGAATACGCAAGCAGTAACCGCCCCCGCTCCGCCGATTGCGTTCACAACTCCCAAGAAACCGATCGTCAAAGCTGAACCGCAGACCGCTAATCTTGGGTTTGATATGGCACCGTTTCCTCCATCCGACGCATGGAAACCAGCTGCTTTTGCCGAATCGCAGCTGAACGAGTCCGGTCCGCAGCGCCGTTCGGCCAAATCTAGCCATGCGTCGACCATCAAACTGAAAAGGACTCCAGTTTCTAGTCCTTCTCCGCCCTCCTCGACGCAAAGCCCACCAGTTTCTTTTGACTGGGGTCCATTGCCGGTTATTGCACCGAAGAAGGGATTGCCGTTTGGTTTTGCCAAGTCGTCATCCCCGTCAAATTAGCTGTCTTGAGACTACGATCATGTCATTTATGAGATAGGCCGAGAGGAAATAACGAAACGTGTCACGACGAGTATTTTCATAACTGTACTTGCATGTCTATTAAACATTCATTCACCTTTAAACTTGAACATGCCAGGATGTAAAGTCTGCTTTGAATCGTAGCTGGCTGATCGACTCTTCAATGCACAACCCATCGCGAATAGTATTCAACCGTGAACGACCATGACAAAAAGCCATTTCATTCCAAACATAACACGAAGACTGTATGCCGAGAACAAACAAGTGGAACGATTATCGCGTGGAATACGAACTTGTCCATAACTCTTACTTATCACTCCACAGGCTCGGCCTCTATCCCCTTGAGCTGCTGATACAAATAGCCATGCCGAAAGCGTACGTTGAGGCTGATGGGATTACAGCCGATATTGAGGAGTCCAAGTACTATGACCACCTGCATCGAACCCTGCTGGGATTAAAACAAAACTACCACAGAACCGAGAATCACGAAAACCTCTCAGTGACGGCGAAGCGCCACTACTTCTGCATAAGGCAAAGAAGCTTCCTTTCTTAGCGGAGTCATGTCACATGGCGGAAAAGTTCTTCGACCAAAGCCGAGGTCCATTATCTCAGACAGTAGTTAGAAAGCATATCTGGGAATTATGAACGATGAATAGAGGCACCGAAGCGAAAATGATGAGACACACCAAACGGCAATCTAATCAGAGCTTTGAAGGCAGAACCACCACCAAAAACAACAAAGGCGCAAAAGGACGAACGTAGCATAGTTTATTTCTGCTTGATAGAAACACAATGTTCGAACGAGGAATGTGGATGCATCCGTCGTGTCCCGGAGGCTTCAACATATGGTGGACACGACAGGGTAAACTATCCATCTGGAAAGCCAAATGTCACCACCATCCTGAAAACTCGATGGTCAGCCCACTATCAGCAAAGACTATATAACAAAGATTGTCAATATCTTAAACAAGGACATTATTTAGGGAGCTTCTAGATGCTCCACTAGAAGAAAACGCACCTTTGTGACCAAGAATATTTAGTGTGAAAGCCGACGATTGCGTATGAATAGCTCGGTCGTTTATCCTTGCCCTTCAGGCGGTTTCCATTGCGGAGAAGCTGGATCCTCCATGTCGGTACGTGATAAAGTTGCCGTAGGTGTAAAACTTCTCTGCAAATTTCCGGTACTGCACATCTCGACTAACCCCATTCTCTGCGATGGCAATCCGGTCGCCTAATCAACAGCAACGAGCGAAAACATTTTTGAACCGCAAAAATATGGAAGAGACACAACGCATTGGTTAATGTTGTGGCTGCTTGAGAAGGTGATGATGGTGCAGAGCGGCACCTTCAGTGTTATAATACTTTTCAGTTTGATCAATTGAGCCAGTTGCGTTAGGCCTGGAACATACCTGGATACAATCATTTCCCCTAGATACCAAACACTGTGGTAGTACATAACAGTATAAGTAACTTTCACTCAATCGTTTTCGATGATTAGTACAGTAGTAGTGATGTTGAACTTCGGCGACCATGGCATCAGCCTGACGTTCGCTGCGGAGTTTCAAATGGCAAGTTATACCCGTGACGGATTTACCTCCAGTCCACCGGCTGACCTTTGGCACACTTCATTGCTCGAGACGCATGCTTAATATCAAATTTTCTTTCAAGAGGCCGATCTGTATTTATTACCTTGGACGAAGCGCCAGATACATAGACGAATTTTCAATGTTTGGAACCAGTGAATATTCTGGCCGAAACAGTAGCGCTACGCAAAACCTATCGTCGTATAAGCCCTATCATTCAAGTTGTACTAGTGCACATTTTCAGCACAAGTGAGTCATCCATCCCAAGGCTCGATTAACACAAATCAAACATAAGGTCATTATCGTCAGCACGGCTCTCAACCAATCTTTGACTAAAATACAAACGGCCCTTTACCTCAGACGCGATGTTACGCATCTGCGTGGAATGTCCCCTTTGCTATGTCTTTCTGGGATTTGAAAAACCAGCTAGTTCCTTTGCGAGTACCGATCGGGTTCCATAACTCGTCGTTCTCGATTTGATCCTCTAGAGGCGCACATGGATCCCTCTTATGCCTTGGCCAGTCTTGTTTTTGGCATTCAGGCTGAGGCACAGGCGTCAGAGCAACAATACGGTGAAAAAACGCACTCACCGAGCAATACATGGCGATTTTGCACCCCGTGCACCTTTTCAACGGCTTCCTGGGCTCACCCTGCTTCCACGGCTTCATGCATCTCTGATTTGTGCAGTACGCCCTGTCTCCCGCCATCATCCCATCAACTTGCTTCGACTCCTCGAACCTAGCCCGAAGAGTTTCGTCATTGCCAGCCATGGCATCTAGAACGCCATGGTAACGATTCAGATGCTGACGCGTGGTCGGCTGGTGCTTAGTCTGAGACAATCTCTGTCGGCGGTCCTGGAGAATTTGATTGCGATCGGCCAAAACGGCCTCGCGATCATGGAGGAACGGACAGTTTCGATCCAGGCATCCATCCCTTTGACCGAAAAACTGCGGCGCACTCGTGAGAACAACCTGATTAACTGCCATTTACCGGGCGGAAGTAACTCACCATGCAAGGAATAATATTCTTGCGATACCCAGAATTCTCCAGCTTTTCGAATAGGGTATCCCACTCCGCAATATTGGTCTTTTTCGTGGGCCTGCGATAGCCTATCATGCTGTTAAAAAAATCCCCGTACTCCCCTAGCGCATAGAGCACCCCGCCCTCTCGCATTCTCCAATCGCCCTTGAGTGTCATCGGGAATAGAACGTACGCCACAATATTGAAGTCCCCATCTTCTGCTTCTGGTAGTTCGACATCCTCAATAGGATGAAGCTTGAAATCCTTGTATGCACTAAAATCAATTGTCCCAAGCACAATGTCTGGGCCCGTGGCTAAGGCACTACGGGCTGCATCCAATCAGCAACGAAACGGCGAACCTCAAAGTTGATCGGGATGTTTTCCACGTACTTACCGTGGTCTACGATGGGCTTGATGTCGCGCACAACATACTTCCCTTGGATTGCGGCGCAGAGTATGTGGTATCTGTGTAATGCTAGTGCAGCTTGTTTTTTGCCCTGCATGAAAGCGGGTGTACCAGGACGTGGGTTTCTTTGAACTCCGCGGTAGGACTGGGGATTCGAAGGAGCTTGCATGGCGGTACAGGAGATGGTTCGCCTTCAATCGCCTCAAGCTACATATATGCGACGATGCAACCATGAGGCATGATGGATACGTACTAAGTAGGAATGTGGGACAGGGCAGCGGGTCTAAATTGCTTTTGCGGGGTTGCGGGCGGCTGTGTATCCTAACTAAGTCCATCGATATCGAGGATGTAAAAGCAGACCAGAAGATCCTATTTGGTCTAGATCACGCTCGGAGTACTCGTGCAACTATTGTCCACGTTCTATTGTCCACGTTGTAACCATATCATTTCCATCGACGAAGATCAGTCGGCCGCTATTCGGTTATGTCCAGACCGTAATGGCCTCAGCGATTTGAAGACTCACTGGAAGAAGAGTCTCGGACGCAGATGAAACGGATGAAGATGACAAGAGTGGATTTTCGCCAGGGAATTGGGTTTCAATGGAGTTGATGTATAACTCCGTCCCGAAATTAAATCGCAAATGCATTGACTGGGCTGAGATCATCAAGAGAGTGGAAGAGTGGTCGCGACACCGGTCGCTCGTTCCCAGCGGAGGATGCACATTCATGATCATCTATCAGTGCGTGAGCAAAAGAGCTAGGATTTGAGTAAATGAGTGAAATAAAAATATGCCACAAAATCTGTTTCTGATGATACATGGATATAATGAATAAATTGAATCGAGTTGAGTCGAGTATGAACGACTCCTCGATGTGGGATCCAATTGGATCTTAAAAGATGGCTCGTACCAGGCCTCCGCCAATAGCGGAGCCTATAAGCGCAACAAATGAGTATAAATATATGGCCGTCAAGATACAAAACTCACCAGCACCAAAACCTACACCACCAACGGCCGAATGAGCCAGCTACCCAAAATAATAATTTTAAAGGCGTCAGACATCGGCACAAAACACCAGAGAAAAAGACATGTACGCACAGTACTCTTATACTTCCCAAATTTATTATTTTTCTCCTCTTGTCCAGGAGCCTGCTGAAGCCCGATAGAATTGACCTCAGACCCAGACGGGGGCGGGAGGTCCGAACCGTGGTGCGCAGCCCCGAATAGTCTGTATACCGGTTTCTCGGAATTATCGGTAAATTGTGGCGGCAGCGGTGGAGAGGGAGAGAACTCAATCTTCTCAACGTAGGAAGATGGGAAGAGGGCTTCTTTGCCGTTTACTTGGAGAGGTAGTTTAATTAATGGTGTTGACATGGGACAGAAGTGGGAATGTAACGAACCACGGCCCATCCACCAATCGTCATTCTCCTCTTTAATAATATCTATAATATCCCCAGCAGCAAACGAGAGATCATTCGGCTCCTATTCCAAAGACAATCACACCCTAGACATCCAAGTAGAGATCGGTACATACCTGCCCATCCACATTATAGGCCCACAGCGCCCTTGCCTGCAGCCTATGCGCAAGCGGGGGAGCGGGTATCCCCCGTCTAATAGGGGTCTGTGGAGAGCCAACACACATAGCCTGTGTGCGCGGCACTAGTTGGTCGACTGTATTATTACCAGGGAGTCGTGAGATGATAGCAGACGCGTCGGACGGGGAGATGTAATTCTGAGCGAGGAGGAAGTCGACGTTGGACTGGATTTGGGAGACGACGTGGGCTAGGAGGGTAGCAGCCTGGGTCGGGGACATGGTCGTATGGGAGCAAGAGGAGTCCAGTCATGATGGACGTGGCTATGAACAGGCGACCAAATATATTATTTTCTGAATGCCTGCCACTACGCTCATCACATCCCTGCCTACCTTCATATCTGCAGACGAGCACAAGACGCTCGTCGGCTCAACCCCTGCATCCTTTAACGACATTCCTCCAAAACTATGTCACAAGGAGGACAATGTCTCGGTCTCACTTGACCCGCCTCTCGACAATTTTTCTGCAGAGGATGCAGCCCACGGCTCTTTATATGTCATCGAAAGGTGAGAATCCAATCTTTTATACGATATCTAATGTCTGATTGTAATGCAGCTACTTGGTATTCATGTCAACGTCTGGTCGGGGATTTCAGATCCCTTATCCTGCGATCACCCTGCACGCCATATCAAGAGCAGATTCAGGTCCTTCAATATATTGCCAGCTAGATGACTCCGTCGGTTCCCCCGACGACCCATCCACCACCGATGACACAATCGACATGCGAGAACTCACGATCGTCCCCCAAAACCAGTCTTCTCGTGAGCCCCTTCCCTCATGCCTTATACTTACCTGTATTTAACAACCGCAACAGTGGACCCAATATTCGAAGCCCTATCAACATGCGCCTCCCTCCACCCCGACCACAATCTCTCCTCCGACGAAGAAATGGACGACTCCAACGCCTTCCTCAACCCAGACGAACCAGGCGCGGGTCCCTTTGAGGTATTCACAGGAGACGAAGGTCAAGAACTCAGCGAAGTCGGGCGGGTGCGCAGTGATTTCATGAATGATACACGGTTCAGGCCGTATTAGATCATCATACCGACCTATATCTATCTCTCTTTTTTTTTGTAGGCGGCGCTGGAACATCTCGAGTCGATCATCGTTTATCCGCCGGGGTTGGAGCCCAAGGTTAACGGAATGCATCCGGAGAGCGAGGAGAGTCCCTCAGCGAGTTAGAAATTGAAGAAAAAGTAACCTGCATCTTGTACTTATTCTCACTGCGCATCGTCCAAATCAATGTTTACATCTCCTTGGATAATACCAAGCGACGAAGTTACACAACAGCTCAATACACAATACAGATAAATGCAACTGATAATGATAAATATCCTCCAGACAAATAACCCAAGAAACAGACACAGAGCTATACAAAACAGACATCAAAACAAAGGAACATGAGATCACCGTCGACCCTTCCTCTTCCCAACGGCAGCAGGTCCCCTCTTCCTCCCACCACCCCCCGCATTCTTCTTACTCTTAGGCGAATAGTCACTATCATCATCCCTATTCCCACCTTCATCTACCTCTCCCTCTTCCTCACCCACCTCCACCCCATCAACATACCCATCTCCCATAAATACAGGCACACCACCCGCACCTCCATGTGCCAGAAAACCTTTTTTCTTACTCCTCGTGCCGACGCCTACCAAAATCCCGCTATCCAAGTCGGGTTCCTCACCGTTTTCGTGCAGTAGTGACTGGGCATGCGCTTGGCGCAGCTCTTCGTCGAGAGTTGGGCATCTTCGTGCGGGGTTGGTTGAGCCACTCCTTGTCGAAGCAGAATCAGGTACCGGATCCCTAGGCTCCAGAAACGTTTCTCGAGATGGTGATCTTCGCTTCTTCTTTCCGCCACCCGCGGCAGGAGCAGCAGCAGTAGTCGTAGGTTCCTTCGATTGCAAGGAAGACAATGCCACCACGTCCGGCGACGAAAATGACAAAGCAAGCGGATCGTCTTCCTCCTCATCATCACCTCCATCCCTCCCAGACTTAGACTTCGATCTCGCAGTCGACCTGGGCGTGGCGCGTCCTAGAGGTCTGGCAGGAGGCCTCAGTTTCCGTGGCGTGTCAAGCAGCATGGGAGACGTCGGCGGGCGTTTAGAAAATAATTCACTCTCTCGTCGGATACGGGGCGACCCCGTCGCGCGTTGTCGCTGAGGCCCGTCCATATCCATATCCACATCCGCATCCATTCTTTGTTTCTCATTCGCTGATGCCATCGTCCGTGTTCCCAGCACTGGCGGCGTGGAAGGCAACCTGTACCGGTCATCAAGACTACTATCGCCCTCTCTTTCGTTATCGGATAATAACTCGGGTGTGGTTAGGTCCGCTTCGGTCGCTATGATGGGCCAGGTGCGGTTTGCGGGGTGTGGTTGAGATGGAGGTCTGGGGTAAGACGAGGAACCCGAGTAATTGGAATTCGGGTCTGTAAGTTGGGTGGAGGTGGGTTGGCTAGGCATTGTATAGGTAGACGCGAAGGAGCTCGAGACGACTCGACGCTTAGCAGCGTTTTCTTTGTCAACCCAAAACCAATTAGTTCAAGTCCAATAACACGAAGAAAGCGAATGCATACGAATATCATCTTGAGCCTCTCCACTCCGCTTCCTTTTATCCCCAATGCTACTATTATCCGTCCGATTCCTAAGTGACCTGAACGAGGGCAGCCCACGTCTCGTCAAACTCGAATTGGCCTCCGCCACAGTATCGCGTTGATCAAGACTACCACCCGAACTCCAACGCCTTGCCAGACCACTTCCACTAGCACCCATACTTCCTTCTCTACTTCCTATATTCCCACCACTCGCTCCTGCGCCACCGCCAGGCCCAACCTTCTTCAACCTAACACTCTTCATCTCACTCAAGAACGCCGCCATCTTCTCCCCCGCAATATTGACAGTGGGCTGACCCGTTCTCTTCGCTCTCGCGCCCAGACCACCATAGTTAATCGGTTGCTCGACAGGCTGGCTGGTGTGTTTTAGGGCAGCACGGGCATTGGCAAAGAGGGCGTCTTGAGCAGGGGTAGTGGGATTCGAGGTGGTGTGTGGACGAGTTGTGGATGTTGATCCGGGCGGAAGGGGAGGCGGAGGCGGAGGTGGAGGGGCAGGCAAAGGAGCGGTGTTGATGGGTCGTTTTGAGAGCTACAACGATGTCAGAATACTATAGTAGCTAGTAGAAACGAAATAAATACCTCCTCCTTGAGCTTCCGGATCTCCTCCTCGAGCATCCTAATCCTCTCTTTATCCTTCTCCCTCTCTCTTCCATCAACATCTGTATCCCTATCACGTTCCTTCCTTCTTTCCCTTCTCATCTGCTTATCCCTAGCTTCCACTAACTCCCTTTCCTTCCCTCGCACACGTACCTCATCAGACGTTTCCGCGGCATGCATGTACTCGTGCTCATGTCCATCCACATCTCGTGCACGTTGTTTTCCCTTGTCTCGCGAAGATGGCGGTGGTGAGACAGTGTATTCATCTTCTCTGGCTTTCCCCTTTCCCTTCCCTGGAGAAACTGTCTCTCTAGGTAACAAAATACTCGCGTTCGCATCCTCAACTCTAAATCGCCGCACTGCATCTCTCACGCTCGGTACGCCTCTGCGATCCAGCGGTGACATGGACGCCGATACAGGACTTGAATACGACCCGGATGTCGCTTTGTCGAATGGGGTCCTGGGATGCGGGATATCTCTTGGTCTAGATGGCCCTTCATTTTCGAACCGGACGCGTCGATCATCCCTCTCGTCCATATAATGAGGCGGCAAATCAGGGAGTAAAGATGGTGAGCGGGGAAACAGAGAGCCAGGCATCGACACTGGCTGTGTGCGCTGTTGTAAAGACGGGTGTAACTCAGGCGGTGGGGGTGGACTGGGGGTTGGAGTCCGCGGATCATCTATACATTGTGATTCGAGATCAAGTCAAATGCAAGACGCGTATTAAAAACGCACGATGTCGTATACGATCCTGTGAACGAGCCTGGCGCGACGATGTTGAAGTCTCGTGGATGTCTGAGTGGTCTGAATGTCGAGCCCTAGAGCCACTTCTGTGCCTCCCTCTATGATCTTCCTTCGCATTAATAATTTGCTCCCTAATTTCCCCCCTGGAGCTGGACGGTTTGTTCTCATCATAATTTCGAACCTAAAGACCCGTAAACCTACATATGATAATTTAAAAAAAATTGATGATAACTCACCTCGCCACCAGTAGCAGTAGTAACAAAACTCTCGATCTCCCTCGACACAAAGCTGAACACGCCCGACAGCAGATCCGACGACGACGCCTGTGGGTGCATATTCCGACGCTCTCGCGCCATCGACGTTTTCTGTCTCCGTTCTGATTGAAAGTGGTATATGTAAAAATGCTTTCACCCATTTCTGGTAGTGGCTGTCGAACATGAGGCCCATGCACTTCAAGTTCATGCAGCGATGAACGGCCTGCTCATTCACTCAAATCTGTCCTCTGTGACATTCCGGAACCTCCATCGATCGTATCAAATGGTACATCGTCTGAGACACTACAGGGCATTGGTACTCTGAGCAGTGGCAGTGGGGGAAATTGGAGGCGATATACGATAACCTTCTGGAGCTGTCAAGGTGGGTCTTTGGTATTGGAGTTAACATTATCGTGCACTGATTACACACCGTTTGTCTGTTAGAATTCATCTATATCACGTCCAAGTCAGAAGACAAGTGCTGCGAGTACTGCTTGTCCAGATTGCAACCCGTCAGACTCGCCTTCTTATTCAGCGCCTCGTATTATGGCCAACGGTTGAGCTTGCGCTTTTCATTTCCTCAATTCTTTCCTGTATGCCTGCAGAGTGGCAAGTCAGATGCTCCAGGATTAAGAATATTTGATCAGGGATATTTTACGCAGGCTACCTCCAAGCACTGATTCCACTGATACCTATGCAGGGTTCTCGGACGCGTATCTTTCTTCTCCAATAGATACAGCATCTCCCCTCCTTGAATTTGTCATGGATATAGCTCAAATAAATGCGTCCGCTTGTGATGCAGTGCTGGCCTCAGAATTCCTCGACGTGCTCCTTTGCATGTACGCTTGTAACTTTGCTGGAAATATGGGTGCGACAGAGCATCATGATGTCAGAGCAGTGACAAGGGCTGCATCTGCTGCATTGGTAAACGATCCAACACACTGGAGATGATCTTGGCTCGTCCAATCCGTGTGTTATGGCCAAAGGTCGAGCTACTACTCTCTACGTTTGGGGACCAGACAAGCAACTTGGAGAAAATTGGGGCCAATCTTAGTCTCGAGACGGCTGTCTTCTTTGGCAGAACTCCCTTCGTTACAGGTCATACAACACTCTACCTGTGCAGAGTTTACAGATGCGTGTGCTGATCTCGTTAAGTTTGCTAGGCAAGTGAAGTTGTTTTCCGACGGATGCTGATGCTTGAAGTCACAAAGGAAAAGTGTTTATGAACCACAAATTGCTCGAGATGCGCTGACATGAATTCATAACAGCATTGGGCTTGGTGGGGCACATTGGTATGCACTAAGCAATGCACTCAACTTGTCACCCGCAGACATTCAAGCAACTTGTCGTCATCTTCATGTTTTGCTGAAGGAAACGGATTGGTATGTCTCTATGCAGGCGGCAGATACGTTTCGCGCTGGACAGCTATTATTCGAGCGTGCCATTTTCACCCACTCTCCTCCGCTGGCATGTGCGATTCAGATGCTATCGGCCCTTCAGAAGGTCACATTCAACGGCACTAACCCTATGCAAGCATTCTTTCGTTCATCACACCTACCGGCGCTCCGGTGCTTGGAGCTATTGAATATACCTTACGAACCTGATGGCATGGATATTTACATACCTACTCTCGAAGAAGTCACATTCGATCACATTGACCCTATCCACTTCCAAGAATTATGATCTTCGACATTGCCGTCACTGAAGTGCGTGAAATAGCAGGCATTCCACGTGGAAATGCCTCGAGGGCATATCTCTTCCTCGTTTTCAACATTTGCATCTTGCAGCTTGCTACCATCGAGCCATATTATAGGACGCCATGGACACCTGTCGTTAACATCCGTCCCTTGCTTCAGGACTGCAATAATCTCTACATTTATCGCGTCGCCAGCCAAAGTAGCCGTACCGAGGACGATTGCTGGATTTGCCCAAATATTTTATCTTTGGAAATCCACGAAAATTTTGATCATGAAGTTTGTATCACACCAACCTCTATGCGGCAAATGATCAATGATCAAAGCCTGTCAAAATGGCAGTGCCGAAGCAAATCCGCAAGTCGCAATGCTATCCAGCGGCTTGTCGTGCACAGTCCTCTGGTCGTGTTGGGGGCAGATAAACGTTGGTTCGAGGAAAACTTGAACTCATTTGTGTGGAGTCAGCCATGGCAATAAGTTAATCCGACCATCAATGTCATAAAGTACATCCTCAACGTACATCGTCAGAAAGCGGTTAGTAAAGGGACATGGCTAGTTGTCGCAGCAGCGCGACATCCAATCATCAATCGAAAGTCGAAAATCTGAGGCAAAAGCCAAACTAAAACCCAATAAGATACCCGCGCACTCTTCCGCCCCTTTTCTTTGATTTTATTGATACCCTTGATAACTTTCATAACTAGGCGGTGTACCACTCCCACCCCCCGTTGGGGACCCAATCGTTGCCCGAACAGCAGCATACGGATCCGCATACTGCATCGTTCGGCTGACAGGCGGTGCTGCGCTAGGGCTGGGCGGTGCTGCGGGTTCGTACCTCCCGGGGCTAGGTGCACCACCCCCAAATCCACTTGGAGCGGGATCAGAAAACGCTCCATATGCATCCATACTTGGTCGACCAGCCTGTATTCCCGTGGGTGATGAACTGGAGTAAGCCGTGGGATTACCAGGCGGAGGAGGGATATCATCATTATCCCTAAATCGCTCCGCTCCTGCAGTGTCGGAGTACGGCGCATTGGCAACATTTGAATCGTCATATGCCGAATTCCGTTGTGTTACGGGTGGTACGTGTTCGTAAGTGCTCTCCTCGTCCCCTTCCCCTTCCTCGAAGACATGCTCATGTACTGAGGTGGGGTTGAAGGGTGGATCGCGGGGACCGTCAAGTTTACCGGAACGCCAGTCCATTATTAACAGGGCAAAGGAGCCTGCCCAAAACCCTACCAACGCCAAACATCTTTTAAAGTCAACTCCAACTACATAGAGGGAGGTACATACCGAATGCGAACCAGAAAAAGATAGCCCCTGCCTTCTTGGTAGAACACCAGCCATCAAGACCACTCTTAAAAGCGTCGCCTAGTTTCGCATTTGGGTCATTATCAGCATTCTTACACCCGGGCTCTGTCCACGCTGAGATAGTCACAATGAACCTACCCCATTATTTCGAGCGTCAACATTCAATCTGGACTCCGATGAACAACAGACGCACGCAATTAATAGAGCAAAGATTGTAGACGCTCCTGCCAAAATAAATGCCACACGTAACTCCTTCAATAATCTTGCCAGTCGACTGAGCCTGTCGTATTTCTCATAGATAACTGGTACGGCCAACATGAAGGAGGACATAAAGAGGCCAGCTACGGATAAGAATACGGCGAAAGCTGTTAAGCCGGCTGTACATGTCGATGATGTTGTCAATAGTGCGTATCAAAGCGATAAGACGCTGCACGTACAAGGGCCTACTTTCCATTTCGCCTGAAAACTAGCCACACTGGCAAAACACGCCATAGCAAGAAAGTTGAAAAAAATTTGGCCAGTGTAGCATATAATTGCAGGCTTGGAAACTATCATCTAAAGAGTCACAATACACCGCATCAGTATTTATCATTTCAGGATATACAACCAGAGAGAAATATAAACCGCCATCGACAGTAGCCATGCTAGAGGCAATAACGCCAACAATGCCAGCGTACCGTCTGTTTCCATGCAAAGCAGGAGAAGAAGAACATGGATTACGTAAGTTGGTTGGAATGGAATACGACCGTCAAACGGCCGAGGTTATACTAGAACAAGGCTGAAGCGCCTATCCGAAGACGCATATAAACTGTGGAAAGGGAGAAACTCACATCATCATCAAAAGGAACGACTCCACCCATCCCGCCGGACATTTTGGCTGGGGTTTGCCTTGGGACAAGACGCTGCCAAGTGTCTTGGATCGTGTCTAGTAGTGCCATCGTGCCTCGACCTCACTACCAGGTGTAGTAGCACTATATAGAGTGGTGGGTGACTCGACACACAGGCAGTCGTGTGATGGGTATATTGGTGATAATGTCACGTTTCGTTTGAGAAAAGTGCGAGGTACTGGTGCGGAGTAGAGCTAGGAGCCTGCTTTATGATACAGGCTATGTCTGCAGGCTATGGAGTGCGCAGTTGGGTGTGCGGTCCTAAAATCGTTGCGGCAGTGGCTGCGTCAGGGGTGCGGTGCAGTAGTAGACCACGTGCCATTCGCTATTTCAACCATTTTTCTCTTCCTCTCACCGTCGTCCTCGCCCATCCTTCCCATCGAACAGCACTCTCCCTGCTTAGATTCAAGTCAGGCCACTAGATATAAGCACGAAGGAGCCGTCACTGCTCTGTAGAGGAAATATAGCACACTGCTCGACTCGGCCGCCACCAAGGTGTTGCAATCCCTAAGAACAAAAAAGACGAGGCCATCAGCCGATATTCACCGACCCGCGCTATTGTAAACTGTCAATGTCAATGATGGGGAGACAAAACCATGCTTCGCAACGCAAAGAACAGACACGATGATTGGCTATGACATCACAACAAGTCTCTCATGCCAGGCGGATCAAGCTAACGTAAATCTTACCGAGTTTAATCAAGACAGAAGCGAATTACCATATAATGAATCAACTCAGAATCACCCGACGAAATAGATGCGCGCAAACGAATGAATGTATTAAGATCAGGCATTAAAAACCTGCAACCACCACCACTACCGCCACACTCGTCCACACGAATATTTAATTAAAGTATCTCCACATGTCACTTAAACTCAAACCACCCGAAAAATAAAGCTAACAGGCTGACGCATGTCCACAAGGTTAGAGGAGAGCCTGAATGGGCGTGCAACCGATATTGATGAGACCATTGAACTTGTTCTCGTTGCAGCAGACGGGTGTCTGAGATCTGTACATAGATTGTTAGATATTATATAAACGATACAGAAGACGATCAAACTCACTCAGCACAACCACTGCCAGTGCCAACTACACTGATGGGCGAGCAAGTAAGACCGACTTGCGCATCAATGGGAAGGATAAGGTCAAGTAGGCCAGCGAGGAACGCAGGGTCAGGATTGCCGGCCTGCTGGACGGACTTGCAGCAGTTCTGCTTGCTGGTCTCGCACTGCTTACTGCCACTTAAGGACAATATACGAAGTCAGCGTACGAACTAGAAGGAGACGAGAACGATAACATCATACCCAGTGGGGACAGCGACGGCAAGAGCAGCGAACGAAACAGCGACAAGGGTCTTAGCGAACATTTTTTGGAGTTGATAAGCGAATGAAGGAGATGAGCGAGAGTGTGGGTAGTGAGGGGAATGAAGAAAGGTTAGCTGCCTTCGAGGCTCTTTATACACTTTCCCTCTGGCTAGCGGGGATGTCGGCCATTCCACATTTATGCTGGCACCATTAGGTTGACAGCACAAAATTTCACCGTCACCATAGAAGAAGCAAGGTCTCGGCGACGGAAGCATTGACAAAATTACAACATACTTAGAATGGGAACGGCGCGTTCAGAATTTGCAATTGGATCGGGGGAGATGATGCGGCTTTCTGTTAAGCTTTAGCAGAAGAAGCTGCGATCGAAATGAGGTAAGCAGAAGCTTCGGGTAGGACTCACTGCTGGATTCGGAGAAGGCAGGAGCTTGGCATGGGCGGATGATTGAATGATATTTTCTGTTATACGAATTCGAAAGTTGAACCGACTGTTACATAAGCAGAAGAAGACCGTCCGCGGCCACGAATTTTGTCAGGAACTTTGAAAGACCAGTGATTTTACTCGGACCTTACTTAGGTCATAGGGCCTGTCAGGGATCGAGGGACCATCATGCATGCGGGCACATTTTCTCGTCATCTTACATGAAATTTATGTAAACTCTAACGCGAAAGCAAGCTGTCGACCGAGGGACCGAGTACACCGAGGAAATGCGTACAGAAAGCGAATCAATAAATCGTGAAAATATCTCGGGCCGCAGACTCAAGTCAACGCACTGAAATTACGATTACTCTACGGACATCATCAATCGCCGTTTGAGATACATAAATTGAATTCCTGGCATGCGGCGACATTGTTGACTGACCAAAGATAATTGGCAGTTTCTCGAGAAGCATTTTGAAAACTTTGGACCTTTTTCGATTAACGCGCAATGCATAGTTAGAGGATTTTAAAATCCGAAAAGGCCAAAAATTATATCAACGAGGCCGGGATCGACGCGAACTTTAGCTGACTTAAGAATCCCCCTGTGAGATAGATGCGCACAAACGAGTGAATATATTGAGACCATGTATGAGAAAGCCACTACTACTCGTCACTCAGTTGAGGTAGCTCCATCCGTCAATCCTAAAAATGAAACGAAAAGGCTTAGAGGCCGAGGTTGATCGGTGTGCAGCCAATATTGATGAGACCGTTGAATTCGTTGTTGTTGCAGCAGACTGGTGTCTGGGTCCTGTAAATAGATCGTCAGATATTGTAGTAAATGTCAGAGCAATCAAACTAACTCGGCGCAACCGCTGCTAATGCCGACGACGCTCAAGGGAGAGCAACTGAGACCGACAAGGCCTTGAACATCAGCAACGATGCCGAGGAGGCCAAGCAGCGAGTTAGTATCGGGGTCGCTGGCCTCCTGAACTTGCTTGCAGCAGTTCTGCTTAGCGGTACTGCACTGACCAGTGCTCCTAAAATGAACTAGGTTAGAGGTAACTTAGAGCATGACGACTAAAATGACATACCCAGTGGGAACGGCGACGGCAAGAGCAGCGAACGAGACAGCGATAACGGTCTTAGCGAGCATTTTTAGAGTTGATAAAGAATTGAATGAGAGTGTTGGTAATGAGTGGAAGAACGATGTGTTCGAATGAAGAAAAGTTGGCTGTAGGTGCGAGGCTCTTTATATGTTTTCGCTTTGGCGGGGCGGGTAGGAAGCGCCGGCGCGCCGAACATGCTACATTTATGCTAGCACCGTTAGATCGACAGCGCAAACTTTTGTCATAAAAAAATTAAGACAATTAAGCGAAGGAAGCTCTCGCGAAATTGCATTTTGAATTTGAATTGAGTCGCGGGAGATGATGCGGCTTTACGAATTCGGCCCAATCTTTTACGTCGGCGTGAGGTTAAGCTCTAACACAGCGCCCAGTCAAGAAAACAACGTTTGTGAAATGAGGTAACGCAAGTAAATATATTGAGTTGGACTCACTGCTGGCTTTGCAATGGAAGAGGACCCTAAGGAAGCCTAAGGAGCCGCGAAAGGCTGCGACGATTAAAAGAACTTGGCATGCACCCAAGAGGTGCTTTTAGTCCGAAAATAAGCAGAAGGGACGGCCAAGAGAAAGATCGCCGGTCGTTTATGTACTTGGACTCGCGATCGTGGCCCAGCTTACGAGTTTTGAGTCTAAGTAATGTGTGACGCTGTCACGCTAAATGTCGGATCGACTTCCTTGCTACACTGAAAGTCAGATATGGATCCTCTACTAGGCTACAGCTTGTTGGACGGTGCTGACCCATTGTTGACTGGACAAGGTGACATTACGTGGCCATCTCCGAGAGCCTCAGAGAAGTACCTTCTGGAAACCGTACTACCTTCTCGTCTTTATTGCATCTAAATCCAAGGAAGGACTAGCATCGATCGCTCCAAAGTACAGTGAGGCCTTGAACGCGATGCCAATACGTACAGATATTCTCGATCGATGTTAGCGGCAGGTTATGTAGGAGGCAAATTTTTCAAGGACATTGTCACCTGACTTATGTGCGCCGTGATATCGACGCCAAAGCATTTGGTCTCCATAAACATAGGTTATAGTACCTACGCGTAGGCTATCTCATCAACCGCAGAAAGGTGCGACTACTGGACATTTGCATGTGTTTTCATCATTTGAAGACTCGGCAGCGTGTGTGGGTATTGGCAAAGTGGTGGAAGGCTTATGGATACCCGTCGAGAGGCACTACTGGCCCAACAACTAGATATATGGGCACGTCAAGAACGGTGGATGAGCTCGGGAAACGAGATTTTGTCATAGCGATGGATCTCAATTGCTGTGCATTCCACTGGTAAAATTTCTGGTACATCGTCTTTGGTTTCGTCTTAACGCATCTATGTACATTTTGCAGGGTACCTTCTCCCATCACGCTGTTCAAGATATTTTGGCCAAGAAAGAACGCATGTGGTCACCAGGTTCGAATTGCGGAAGAAACGTGCGTAACAAAATGTATGTTTTCTCTAACTCGGGTATAACTGTCGACTAAAGTACTCCAACAAGATTCTTCCGTAGTGAGAAGTGAAAGCAACCTTGTCCCCACAACCACGCCAGAGGTCGTACCTTCCCCGCTACATCCTCCTGCGACAAGCTCGTCGAATCTTCGAATGAGCCAATTGCTACATTTGCGGTAAAGACAAAGGTAACTTCGCAAAGAGGCAAGGTCGTTAATCAAACGAAGGATAATTAGCCTCATCATTTCGGTTCTTGATGAGGCCAGTATTACTTCAAGCGATCAAACAGAAACACGCTCCGGTACATGGTCGAACTCCTGCGGGCTGCTACGCATGGTCCCCTCTCTTTCCGAGATATCCCATTTTGTGTCAGCTAGGGAGCGAGTTGCCCATTAAAGGCAGCCAGCATTTGGAGCAATGTGACCACTGGATTATATTTCTCATACCTCTAATGTTCATAATGCTGATGCGGACACGCCTCAAGATTCGGGTCACGTTACGACACTAGGGACCATGGTGCTCAAGAGATGTCCCCTGAAGCTCTTTAATAATACTCACCCTACCGTTTGCGAGCTCATAGCCAGGCGCTCGCTTGTCTTTCCACTTGCCTGTCATATCCAATTTGACAACGTACGTAACTTATATCGCGGAGAGAAATTTAGTTTTTGAAAGGACACAAATGAACGTTTCGCCTCAAGATTGACGCAGGCTTCCAGTAGACAGTGACCTTATGTATCTGCCTATCATAGAGCCACTTCGCTCCTGGCCGCCTATGCTATCACAGCACACCAATGTAACCTTTCAAATATGCTGGAAATATTGATGGCAGATAAAGACTACGGTGAGATTTTTCCGCTGCTGTTACTAGCTCTAAGTTATGGCTGTCGGCCCTTTACATAAATAAGTATACGGGCTTGGACGGATGAACATTGCCTCGCTGCTCAATCCTTCCATCACCTTCACGAAGAAATCATACGACTGCCGCTGGCGTTCAAGTGCTCCATCTGAACTTCTACACACGATACAGAATGAACACAAATATATAAATACACTGTGGAGACAGACGGCAACTACCAATTTATCCAGGCTCCGAGATAAATCATGGAGAAATCGAACGGCAAGCATCAAACGAAGCACCTTACGCGCAAGACACTAATCAAAGTCGAGATACTGGACTCACAAATCACACGATGAAATGATGCGCCACAAATGAGTGTATTGATACCACGTATGATTTAGCCTATGACCACCACTACCACACCTCGTCCACTCAAATTAGTATCTCCATCCGCTAATAGAACTTAAACAACCCGAATAACTAAACCCGAAGCACCGACGCAGTGTTAGCGAAAAGGTTTAGACACCGATGTTAAGAGGCGAGCAGCCAAGGTTGACAAGACCATTGAACTCGTTCTTGTTGCAGCAGACGGGGCTCTGGGACCTGTACATAGATCATCAGATATTAGAGTAAATATAAAAGCAACCAAACTAACTCAGCGCAACCACTGCCGGTACCAATGACGGTTATAGGTGTGCAGTTGATACCAACAAGGGCTTGAACATCGGCGATGACACCGAGGAGGCCAAGCAATTTGTTGGTATCGGGGTCACTGGCTTCCGAAACAGTCTTACAGCAGTTCTGCTTAGAAGTTTCGCACTGGTGGCTGCTATTAAAAGTCACGAATAAAGTCAGACAGGTTTGAAGGGATATGAACATAATGACATACCCAGAGGGGACAGCAACGGCGAGAGCAGCGAAGGAAACAGCGATAACGGTCTTAGCAAGCATTTTAAGATTAAGAGAGTGGATGAAGATGATGAGCAAGAGATTGGTAAGTGAGTGGAAGCTGAACGATGTGTTCGACTGAGGAAAAGTTAGCTGTAGGTGCCAGGCTCTTTATACATTTTCCCTTTGGTGGTGGGAGTCACCAGATCTCCTGCACTTATGCCAGCACCATTAGCGGGACTGAAATTTCTGCCTCTATCACAAAAGAAGAAAGGTCGCTCCGTGGTGGAAGCTCTTGCAAAATTACATGATACTCCATGCGGAAACGGCGCGTCAAGAATTTCCAATCGGGTAGCGGGAGAAGATGCGGCGTTGCAGCCTGTTACGTCGCGAATTTACGCGATCACATAGGCCAAGAAAACTTCTGCTGAGCCGGAACAAGGTCAAAAGAAACGATTATATTTGGGTAGAGCTCACTGCTGGCCATTTCTCGAGATGCGAAATGCGCAATCACAGTCTCGAGGGAGTCTAATTATTAAATCAGAGTTCAATTAGTGGAGGATCGGGGAGTACTTTTGCTTCGCTTCTTCGTTTCAGCGCCCATTAATATTTTGGCTGGGCTGTCGGCGGGCGGCCAAGCAACCCGAAGCGAAAGTGACAGCAAGAATGGAGGCCGCGTTCTGTTCTTCTGTCCAGGTGAGGATGATCAACAGTGAATTACATATTTAATTTGATTTGACATCTGAACCCGAGGGACCCGATTTACTCATACCTAGGTGGACGCAACTTGCAAGGCTGACCATCGATTTCATGGCAACCAGTTCTTACCTAATTTATGTACTTACGAGCTGGTCATATAGAACGACAATGATGTCGGTACTACGGCCCAATTGCGGCTGACCACGTGCTGCCAACCTTTCATCACACGACAAGTTGAACGTTGGCCTGCTTCATGATCCCATCAACTGCACTCGAGCACCTCTCCGACAGATCAAGAAAATGTATCCAACGACTTCAACATTACGAACTCGAGGAGAAACCTGATCTGTCCGTTTTAGTCATATTTCTCTCACCTCGCCGGCCTGACCACTTGTGCAATTCATATATCAGATCTTCACAATCCATCTCGAAGCTCGCTGCTGTCCTAGTGTTATTGTACGAATGTGCTGGAGAGCTGCGGGTGTTATTAACTACGCGATCCAAGATGCTCCGATCACATCCTGGTCAGACTGCTCTTCCTGGAGGCAAGGTCGATGAAGCGGATGGAGATTTTGTTCAGACAGCTGTATGCCTTGTCGACTGGTCTTTGAGAATTGACTGCAACTCATTTCTACTCAGTACCGAGAGGCATATGAAGAAGTTGGTCTCCCGCTAGACTGCCCGCACATAAATACGATTTGCATCCTCGAACCTTTCATCTCAAAATATACGCTCTTGGTCACCCCTGTGATAGCTCTCCTGACCGATATGTCTGTCCTTGCCCATCTCAAAGCTTCAGAAGCGGAGGTCGACCACATATTCGATCATCCCTTAGAAGCGGTTCTAGATCCCAGTCTTACGAGCAAGGAGCCACTCGTTGCCATTGGAAGCGAAGATTGGCCATATGACGTCGAATTTCATGTAAGTCTGTATAAATCATGCGTTCACAATGTTTTTAATGCGTACTCAGAATTCGTCGGATACGCCTATACCATGGCTTGGCGGTGTCATCTATCGTATGCATCGTTTCCGCAGCATGGCTTCCCCAGTGAAAGGCCTAACAGCTGATATTCTAGTGCGTGTGACCATTCAAGCCCTCCGATTCCTGGATATTGACTGGCACAATTTATGCCCAGATAAAGACTGCCGAAATCGCATACGACAGAGATCCATCGTACGAGCGATACTCGTCTACATGGCCAGCCAGTTTCACCGCCATACATCGTCTGCTCTTGGCAAATGCACCAAATCCCGTGGATCGCGCGAAACCGGTTGACAGTGCGGTGGGGACTATTCCGAACGAGAACTACTCAGTGGCATAGACTTATGCCTGGGCGGACGGTCATTTCGGATTATGGATGATCCCAATCTCTACTGATCATTTTGAACCTAAGGCAATAGTTCTCGAGTGCAAGGCCATCATGGCTTATTCGGAGAGAGGTCCCTTATGACTGCCAATGACACTGTGTGCAAGCACAAGATTTTCATCGATCGTACGAACTTCTCATTCACCAATGATATCTGATCTAGCGACTGGTCGACCATGCTGTACTTGTGGGTCAAGTCTGATTCGAGCTTGGACTTGTTTGCATTAAATATACCCAGCGCAACCAAACGTTTGAGAAAGTTCCATCATGATCTTTCCATGCATATCTTAGTTAATTTTCTTGGCCCTGTCCCCAATCGACAAATGCTGTGATTGAAATCTTACATTCATGCTGAGAGTAAATCGTGGGACTTCCGTTGGAACGAACATCTCATTTGGGATGTACTAACTTGAGTAAAGGCTTGGTCTACTGGTACTATAAGAAAACCTCCAGGTATGATACATGATCCCGTTCATGGGAAACTTTGTGGTAGACATACCATTGTGTTGCAATTGCCGCGGACGACGGACAAGGAGACGCGTATGGCGCCAAGTCTCCGAGTCGAGGTTCTGGGTGTGTGGCTAAGTTGTGGGCGCCCTAGGATCCTCATGTTTACCCTGTGTTTACCGCGTGGTTTATCTCAATAGTTTGTCAACCATCGATACGGTTTCTTGCTGTGAAGCAGGGACATTAAAGAGCTTATCCACCTCCCAACTGCTTAGAGATCGTCACCCATCTCTGCTCCTACTGTATTAGCTTGTGCAACGTCGGCGTCTGCTCCCCAAATAACACACTATCGCCAGCTTCGATGGAGAACAACGACATAGCTGAGATGTCTCGCCAAACGTCTCGACTCCTGTCCACCTGGGAGAACAACCAGCGGTACGGCATCGTACACCGCTCGGAGTGCCACATATGTGGCCTTTACAAAGAACACGTGGCTGACGCAGCGTTGGATAACGAGTCTTCGTTCCAGATCGCTCGTGACGAACTCAAACGCCAGCACGAGACTCTTTTTTCGAATGGTATTGCTGAAGGACGTAGGCTCCAGCGGCTAGATGACGAAGTTGAGTGGGATGCGGCTCGTGAGGAGCTCGCCTTGATCCGTGCTCAACTTGAAGCGACCTTGGCTGAGCATAGACGGTACAAGCAGCGTGTGGAAGTTGCAGAAATAAGGAGAGATAACTGGGAAACCATTTGGAAGCCCTCGAAAGGTCTATTTGGGATGCGCACAGGCGAAGGCTGGAGGAAAAGTGAGGCGGATGGGCAGCCTGTAGCAGCGCCAGTCCGATCTCCTTCACCTGTTGGGAGTTCCCTGTCCGATACCTCCTTTCTAACACCTGCCGACGGGACCGAGGTATCTCAAGAGCTGCCAGACAGCCCCGTGACAAGAAATGATGGCAGTGAGCGCAGGACGTATTCCTCTGTCACGACAATGTCGATTGCGACTTCTATTGATTCCCGCTTGCCGCAAGCCCTACCTTTGCAGAAGTCTCTTGCTGTCCAGCCTTCGGTTCAGAATGTGGGAGATTTTAGATCGATTAGTGGAACCAACAGAGGGTGCTCGGGGACAGATGCGGATCAGAATGTAGAGTGCCCCACAGCAGCGCTCTGGCAAACCGTTGGAGACGCTCCAATCAGGACTCCGAGGTTCATTAAACAGATGGACAAATTGCTGAAGGAAGCCAACACGCCTGGCAATATTGAACATTACAAGAAAGTCAAGGCATTGTGCACAGAAGCCCATCTCGCGAAAGATCAGAAGACTGATCTCCAGAAATACCTTCTGGTCAAATGGAAGACACCTGATTGGGTCAAAGGGCCCAGACCATCGTTTTCTGATGCAACCAATACAGTGTCTGGTCCCCCGACGAACCCCCTGCACGATGATCCTCCTGAAGCCTGGGTTGTATATTACACCGCTTTTCCAGCATCTTGCCCACTCGGTGTTCGGCGAGACATTGACGGCAAACCTCGCCTAGCTGATATGAGGGCTAGTCGGATAGTGGCTCGTCTGCGGCCAGACATGATGCTTGACGAGCACACCACACGAGCCGCTCGTATGCAGTTCAAAGAGATCGCCATCAGGCACTTGTTCTCAATCCCAGGACGATATCACCGAATTTTGACGAACAAAAATAATGCAGTTACTCCTCAAGTCACGTACCAGCCATTCAAATGCCAGCCTGGTGATATTACTCTCGACCGAGTTGCTCTTCATTTCGCAAAGTGTGGCATTTCAATCGCGATAGCTGAGAGCGACTTGGAACCATGGGCCGAAGAGTGTGTAAGCAAATGGGACGAGGTTGGTCGTGTATGATCGAATTCTGCTTGAAATGCGTCTCGTTGAAAACCATCTCAATGTTTGAAAATGCCTATGTACGAACAGAATAATATTCTTGTCAATTACTATTTCACATGCCTTTCCTGGAACAAACTTCCAAATCCGAATGCGATTTCTTTCAGCAGAATCAGCACTAGTTTCTCAAACATTTCAGTTGCTTTTATACGTAAGGTCCGACCATTCACAGTTTGCGCTGTGACTAGTACTGGCGATGTCTGGATACCACCGATGTACTATTTCTGAGCCTTCGATCATAGATTCGTAGGCAAGTTACCTGGTTCTACACAATTTCAATTCCTCGAAACGTCTCTAAGCCTTGAAGTCTTCCATAATGTCCTGGACCCGCCAACCCAACACTCTTAAGGTCTCCTTCAAACGACCCCTCCGCTGTCTCAGTAGTCTCGATACGGCACCATGCGCTTCGAATGCCGATCACCTGTGACCTGTCGTCATTTTGTCTACGGTATATAGTAATGTCGACGGCGCCAAAATCTTGGGTTGCTGGCAGGCGCTTGCACTTCGCCAGCGCTCTATTTCGCCCTCGTGTTCAGCGCGTGATTTACTTCGTTCATCGATTAGGATCACTTCTTGATATCGGATGCCCAAAGTTCCGGTCTTTCACCCGACGACGTCCAGAGCAACCCCCCACCGAGCTTTCTTCTGTTAGCCTCCGATACATCCAGATAACGCAATATGTCGTCTTCGTCGATGGTGAACCATGAGATGGTCGGCATGCCTCACCACAGATCTCAACGTTCATCAACCTGGGAGAATAATCAACGCTACGGCATCGTGCACTGCTTAGATTGCGATATATGCGACCCTTACAAGGAACATGTGGCTGATGCTGCATTTGACAATCAGCTATCTTTTCAGATGGCTCGCCACGACCTTAAACGCCAATACGAGATACAGTTTTCTAATGGTGTCGCCGAAGGGCGTCGTCTAGAGCAGTTGAGCAATCAAGAAGAGCTCCATAATCTCCGAGATGAAAATGCTTCGCTCCGAGCTGAACTTGTATTAGCTCAAGTTCAATGCGAACAGCTGCAGAAGCGTCCCGTGGAGAGAGTACCGGGTCGAGCGTTCGAGCTGCAATGCATAGAGAGAGGGGGCATCTTCGGAGACGTAGACAAACTGCACTCAGCACTTCTAGATCAGCCGATCCGACCACCATCTTGTGCAGGTAGTGTCTCATCTGCCACCTCGTTCGCGACACCTTTGGATGGAGCCGACATGTCTCTTGAACCGCCACAATGTCCAATATCGAGCAGTGTCGGCAGCAACGATCTAACACATTCTCCGGCCGTCTCAGCGGCATCCATTGCACTCTCTATCGAAGCTGATCGCTTGCCACAGCCTCAGCCTTTCTTTCCCATCGCCTCGTCCACACAGCAAGTGGTAGAGAATTTGACAGGAACTACTACTAGTTTGATCCACGATGATCTCCATAATGATCATCTACATTCGACGGATGGCCCTTTTGCCACGGCCTCGCAGCCGTTGCAAGCTGCTGAACGCAAAAAGGCAAAACCCGTGAAAAACCTGAAAGATATGAATATGTTGATCAGGGCTGCTCGTGAACCGTATAACTGGGCTGCCTTGAACAAATGCAAGAGGTTGTTGCGGGTGGCTCATGCAACTGCGAAGGTTGAAAGGACGTCGGTTCAGAATCACCTAATTAAGGAATGGAGGAGTGTCGAGTGGGACGATGGGACTCATGCAACTCGCCATTCACATACTTCCCTACACCCGAGAGCCATTAATCCTCGCAAAGAAGATCCTCCCGAAGCTTGGCAGGCTTATTTTCTGGCTTGTCCAGAGTCGGTCCCCCTAGGCATACGACGGGATGATGAAGGAGTACCCCTGCTGTCGGATTTGAAGGCTTTCCGAACGGTGTCCCGCTTGAAACCAGAGAAGTCGTCGAGCTCATCTGAAACTCTTAAAGACTTCAAGCCGGCAGTTGCTCGCTTGTTTTCAGTCCATGATGCTTATCAAGAATCACTGATGAGACTTGGCACTACCATCGCTGATGAGGTCACTTATATACCATATAACGGACCCGACGTGACCTTGGATGACATTGCAACCCATTTTGCTGCGTGTGGCATCACCAACGCTATGGCCGACGCTGAAATGGGCCCATGGGCAAGGGAGTATCTCTCCGTGCTCCCCAAATTTCATCAGGCGCGTGCCTAGGAATTTAAAATGATACCACGACCAAGATCTTTCTGAACCTTCCGACAATCATTCGTCCTCTGGCACGAGGTATGATTATTTGTAGTACGCGGCTATTACTTATGCACGCATATATGTACAACTAATTGGCAATGATAAACATTTTTTATAGGTGTTTTTGACTTATGTCTGTCAGGTAAGATCTGCACTGGAAAATTTAAGCTGAGTAGGTCTTTTTGGTTTTCGTGATGCATTATAGGTGTCTGGGACTTCTTACTACTATCCATTGACCTACCTGCCTTGTTTCCTGCACCGTTTGCGACTTCAAACTCCTCTGCTTCGTCGTACTCTCGTCTTACTCATCATCTTTTGCCCTTTTTCTATGGTGCGAGCACAATAACCCCATCCCTTCCATTCCTCCCCTTGTAACATGTTTCGGTACGTTCTATCCGCTCTCCTATACCCCCATTACTCAAATTAACTCAACTTTGTTTTTTTATTCCAACTTAATACCTCATTCCACCACCCAGCACTTCTCCCCGTCGATTCCTTCTAAATATTTGTTGACTTAACCCTCGCATTGACATCTTCTGCGGTCCTGCGCCACTGTATCTGCTACTTGCAAGTTATATTAAACATCCTTCTACACACAGCAGCTAAGATGTTAGAACTGGAGCTAGGTTCTGAAAGTATATTGTTTTTCGCGCAAAATGAGCTGTCATTAAGATAAGTAACATGAGGCCGCGGCAGAGCCCATAGACTCTCTAACAGTATTATTAAATCCGAGGGAACACACAATGTTCGATCTGAGTGAGCGGACGGAGTGGATATATGGTGGGCGCGGAATACAAGTAATACCCCTCACGCAGTCGTGGTATACTACTACCTACAGGGTTCCGCAACTTATGCCTTACATATGAGCTGTTCTGGAAGGGTGTCTTTTATCCGGAATGTGATGCAATCAGCAATCGATCAGTGCCTGTGGTTTCCTGAGGTACTTAGATCGAGGTAGATCTAGGCAGATCTAGGCAGATGTGATTAACTATGGAAGCTGAAATCCGACAATCCGCAACATCCCCGATACACTTCCTATATGCTGGCCAATGTAGCGGCAGCATTGCCATGACCTGGGTTTTGTGGGGGAACACGTTCGCATCTACATGTCGTAATGCACCCTTATACGCGATCGCGCGAGTGATCATTTTGTAAGCTTCTGGAAAGTAAGAGAGCCAGGTTTTGTTTATCGATAGGACAAAAGTGATGAATCTGATTGGCGGATACTATTTATAATTGTTCCCTGAAGTGTCAACAATTCGAACTCCGCACCCCGGATCCTTTAAACAAGGTTGCACCGGGACGGAGCAGGCTAGCTCCGGACTTATGGGACGTGAGCCGGTATGAAGTCAACATTCAACGCACTCCAGCTCTGTTATGATTCTTCCATGTACAGAGGGTTTCAGACTGATCGCCAGCCGCGTTCTCAATGTCGTCTCCATAATGCATCAGCCGCTGCTGTGCATCCTGTTGAGCTTACTCATCTAGATGTATCATCATAATGTGTGTCGGCCCAGCGCCTAACGGTTACTGCACTCTTCCCGCGGTTGTCAGGCTGTTCGTGCATGTAGCAAGTGTGCACCGAACCTGCATGTCGCTTGTTCCTGCAATTAGACGCCATACAGACGCTCCCTTGATATAAGTGATGTGCCTCTGTATCTCATTCGAGGCTCGGCAATCACAACCGACAACTTTCGCATCCGCCGACGCTCACCGACTGGCAGCAAAATGACTACATTGTCCATCAAGAAGGGCTCATCGGTCGACATTCTCAAGCCCTATGGTCCGGTTGAATTTGGCGATGATGTCAAAACAACCGCTCAACTGCGAACAATCCTCACGGACAAGGAGGTAATGGGGGAAAGTGACCAATTTGTGGACAAGGACGGTTCTCTCTTGAAGCGGGATGTGGAAGCTTCTACTCAGTGGCCGGACCTTGTAGCAGAGGATGTATGTCGAGTCGCGTAGCTTGACAGAACGTCTTAAACGACGCGTACTAACTTAAAGTACTAGGCTATTAGGATTATATGTTCTGATCCTGTCGACGAAATTGCCCCTGCCGCTGGAGATACCGCTGCTGTCGCTGAGAATGGCGCTGCTACCATTGGAGATACCGTTCCTACCAAGGGGGATTCCGTTCCTGCCGCTGTGGATGCCGTTCCTGCCATTGCGGATACTGCTCCTGCAACTGAGACTATTCATACTACTGTGGAGACTGTACAAACGGGAAACGCGAGCGCCACAGATTACACCGCTACAGAGACTGGTGGCAAAACGAAAACCGAGTTGCAAGGATTTGTCAACCGAACTAAGACCGAAGTGATCGAGACCGCGTTGAACAAGACCGGCGCTATAGTACAGCAGAAGTTCACTCAAGGTATGCAAGAAGCACGAGTCGCGGTGGACAAGGTACGTGGGCCTACCATCTGCACCTGTCGATGCGCTCAAACAGTTGTGTGGGATTAGGTCATTGCGATAGCTGGCGCTTCAGGAGCGAAAATGGCTGAATCGGTTGCAACACAAGTGAGCAACTCTACTCCAGACGTATGAGCTCTATGGGCTTACCTCAATTTTCTCCTCAGAAAGCACGCCTCCAGGGCGCAGGGGTCGCGCGCGCCGGCAGCGCTATTATGACTTTCGGAGGCATAGTCACGGGCGAAGGAGACGACTCGAAGACCACCCCCCCAAGTATCTCGATGTCTCCCAAACTCACTAACATGTTCAAAGACGCACCTAAAGACGCACCTAAAGACGAACCCAAAGACGCATCTGAGCAAAATGGTACCCCAGGGGGCGCGAACTTCGGTAAAACCCGCTCCGCAAGTGCGAGAGTAGTGGCCACATCGGCACAACCGCAAGTGAAAAGGTCGGCCACCGAACCTGCGCCTTTTACGCAAGAAGTTGCGGAAAAAGATAAAATTGACACCGGGCTTCCAAATCATACAGAGGAAGTCCCACAGGACGAAAGCCCAAAGATCAGCATTTCGCCAGTCCAATTCCTTCCTAATCTCGCAGATGGCCAGTTTGACTCCCCACGAAATGAGGTTCCGATGCCCGAAAATATAAAGCACTTTACGCAGGACCAGTGGGATGAGCTGGTAGGGTCTCTTACGAACTTCAAAAGTTATATATCAGCACTGACGGTACCGGCGGACACTTTGACACAGTGCCATAACAACAACATCCTCAAAGGTGTCCGCTTGGAAGACAATGGACCGAATCCAAGCATAGCCAACCTTATCGAGCCTCTTGCCATGGAGGATATACATTATGCACTCAACGACGTTGCTCGTACGGAACATACCACGACTTACACAGAACGAAATGCCAACTATGCAGATCACGGATGGACCACAAAAGCGCTTTTGCTGACCATTCCTTGGTAAGATTTCAAAAATGGAGAGTTGAGGAAGTCACCCGTATCGTGATTGTTTTCAGGGTAGACGGCTCGGTAAATGCCGAAAAGAATGAACGTCTTGAGCGCTCCAAAGAGGTCAAGACTGTATATACCAGTGTATTTCAGAGGTATCCGTTCGTCACCGTCCGTATCAAACCAGATGCGCTCAGGCCCACAGAGGAGTTCAAAAGTGCCGTTAGCAATGCACTCGCACAACCCGCGCACAAAAGGAGGGACGCTCTCGACAAAGTTTTCAACATCTATGGGCATGCGCTTCAAGTGGAGTTTGACCTCGGAGCCCTGATGGTGAAGACGTCGTCCACGAAAATTTCTACCGAGGTAGGCATCTGATTGAGCGTTTGTTGGAAGTGTCGATATTAAGGTTTTGATGGTAGATGACGCAAGAGAAACTCGAGGAAAAACTCGGTTTCGAGTTCAAGGCAATAATATCAAAGATACCAATACCTCCGTACGTCAAGGCAGGAGCCGTCTCAGAGAAAGGAAAAACCGTTGATGACTCCAAAGTTGAGCACGACGCGGACAAGCTGCAGACTTATGAACTCAGGGTTCGTACTTGGTTCACTTCCGGCGACACATAATAATCCTGATGTATTTGAATAGGGCGGTAATGCTCGGTTGGCGGCGGGGGCATGGCTCCAGACCATCTCAGATTATACTACTTGGCGGGTTATCAAGACATCCGATGTCGTTCCCGTCGTCGAACTTCTTCCGCATGACGTTCAGAAGGAAATCGAGGCACTTACTCCCAAGGAAGAGAGACCTACTAAGCCACTCACCGGAAAGTACGCTATTTAACTCGTCTGCCGATACCTGGAATCCCATTTATACTTTATGACCAGATGGATTGATGCCGTCGAGCACGTGACGAACACCAAAGACGAAATTGATGCGAAATGGATTAAACTCTTTCGTGCCGAGACTGGCTCTACCGGTGATTGGTTCTGGCTTGGCCAATCACTGGATAGGAACAAGGCGCTGATAGTCAAGGAGAATGAGCCCGGGGCTCTTGGCCTGTTGGAGAAAACTGACAAGGTGTGGGATAATGAGGGCGCTGATACTCGAGGTAAGTGATACCCTCCAGTATATCTAGGCGGGTGTGCTCAAACCGATATCCTTCTTCTCTTTTTCTTTTTCATCCGATGTATTTTAGAGAAACAGACTCTTTGGGATTTCTTTCCCGCAAATCCCGAGAAATATGTGACGCTTGGTAGTTATTTCCAGTTGACACATGCCAGTAATCCAGAACCACCTCTCTCCCTCAAAACTGGCATTCTCAAGAATCTCCGTGCTGTACGAAGTGATCTCCTTGTCAAGGCTACCCTCGGGAAACAAGTGGCCAGTTTTCCGTAAATTCTTTGTCAGCAGAACGAAGACGCTGACTTGTTTAAATATAGTACTGGGATAATGACACGTCAGGCATCGCGACGCACAAGGCGAGTATGTGGGAAGTGGTACGTGCTCTGTCATTATTTTGTCTGCGTAAGAGTTTCCATTTCATGCACGATTTTCACTCCCCCAGGTCCAAACAGAGGAATCAGAAAAGGATGAGGCCCCTGAGGCCCTAGAGACACATTTATTCAAAGCCTTCAGAGGTGTCGGTACTCAGAGAGAACAACACTGCGAGCGATCGGTCTGGCTCATCAAGAAGGACGCCATCGAAATCATGGATGAGGATTACAAGGCACCCGCGCACAACCATGCTTTCGTTGGGGAAACACGGGTTCGAGAAGCGGGTTGTTTACGAAGCTTTGGGCGTAGCTTCTATAAAATAGTCAAGGATTGGTTTAGGTAGTGAAGGGCGGCGGACATTTTGTAGTGTACTTGCAACGACCATATCTACATCTATGTATGTCTTATATCGCATATTATAACAAGGTCGCGTCGGAGACTTTCGGAAGCACGCCTATTGCACGATCACGCGATCGATGGATTGCTTGTGAGCTAACGAGCATGTCCACATTATTCAAACATCTCAGGGTCCATCAGATTTTTGGAGCGAACACAGACGTCGGCAAAACCGTGCTGACTTCAGCCCTGGTCCGAGCCTCCGCATCCAGGAACAACAAAGTCTTCTATCTCAAGCCCGTGAGCACAGGGCCTCCCCAGGATGCAGATGACCGGTAGGTTTAATGCTATAGCTCTTGTTTGAATGAGGTGGCCTTATGTTTGTTCGGTGCTTTGCAGACATATCACGCGTTACGCTGGATCGCACAAGCATCTTCTGCACACGGACTGTCTGTTCCGCTACGAGGAACCAGTTAGTCCGCATCTAGCAGCACAACTGGCACTGGAGCGTAATGGCGTCAAGGTACGATACTACTATATGACATTTTATGTCCTGTTCTTACACCATCCGCAGGGTGCCATTCCATCCGATCGAACTCTGGTCGATTCCATAGCGAACTACATTCGAAGATGCTCATCTTCATCTCCTCAAGCTGCTCATTTGTTCGTTGAAACTGCAGGAGGTGAGAATCAATCAGGATAGTGAGTCAGAATTCGTTGCCACAGGATGGCAGATGATTTCTGTGCAAGCCCAGTGATTTCTTGCTCACGCTTTTCGGGTTGCTAGGTGTTCACAGCCCAACATTATCTGGAACCAGTCAACTGGACTGCTACCGACCGCTCCTCCTGCCCACAATCTTGATCGGTGACGCAAAACTGGGTGGCATCTCCTCAACCATCTCGTCGTACGAGTCCCTCTTGCTTCGTGGCTACTCTATCGATGCCGTGTTGTTGTTCCGCGATGTTTACTATCGGAACTGGGAGTATCTCAAGCCATACTTTGAGGAGCGTGGAATTCACCTCGCCGCCATCGACTATCCACCACCACGAATAGCCGACCTTGAAGAGGATCTCGTCTCAACTGAGCAATACTACCAAACACTGGTCCCTCAGAATGGACGAAGCGACATATATGAAGTCATCGATTGTCTTGATGCTTGTCACACGCGCCGAATTCAGGAACTCGATTCACTTCCCCGCCGTACTCTCGACACAGTGTGGTGGCCATTTGTTCAACATGGCCTTGTGAAAAGCGAGAAAGATGTCACTGTCATCGACAGTGCAGCGTCAGACTTTTTCAGTATCTATAGCTCACACGAGACCACCCAAGGGTCTCTTCTAACGCCTCAATTCGATGGTTCCGCATCCTGGTGGACACAGGCCCTAGGCCATGCGCATCCTGAACTCACCCTAGCTGCCGCCGGTGCAGCTGGACGATACGGTCATGTCATGTTTCCCCAGGCAACACATCTACCCGCTCTCAAATTGGCAGAACGCCTTGTACACGATGGACCAGGCAAGGGCTGGGCTACCCGTGCGTTCTTTTCAGATGACGGCTCGACGGCCATGGAAGTTGCTCTCAAAATGGCATTGAGAGCATACACCATAAGATATGGAAAGCGTCTGGATGCACAAGCAAAGAAGAATCTCGGGATCATCGGTTTGAAGGGTAGCTATCACGGAGACACGATAGGGTCCATGGATGCATGTGAAGAAGGGGTCTATACTTGCGAATGGCACAACGCGAAAGGATACTGGTTCGAACCTCCTACAATATCTATTCAACAAGGCAAAATAATTGTGTCACTGCCCCCAGCACTCATGGCTACAATGGGTTCGACTACATCTGATATTGATGTAGGGTCACTTTCGTGGGCATATGATGTACCCATACGACTCGATACGCCACTTGCAGAAGTTTATCGTGAATACATTGCACGAACTCTGCAAAACCTCAAGGTAAATGGCGGCCTTGAACTGGCCGCTGTAGTCCTTGAACCCTTGGTCATGGGAGCCGGTGGTATGATCTTCGTGGATCCTTTATTCCAGCGAATATTAGTCGATGTCGTACGAGGGTCTTCTGGTTCATCAAATTCATGGACTGGCCTCCCGATCATATTCGATGAAGTTTTTGTAGGTCTTTATCGCATAGGAATGGAGAGTACAGGTCCTTTACTCGGAGTGTATCCAGACATCTCCGTCAATGCGAAGATTCTGACCGGAGGCCTTGTACCCATGGCCATCACGCTTGCCTCGGACTCCATCTTCAAAGCATTTATGAGCAACAATAAAACCGATGCTTTACTGCATGGACACAGCTATACAGCCCATCCAATCGGTTGTGCAGTTGCAAACAAAACCCTCGATATCATTGAGAAGCTTGTCGAGACTCAGCATTGGACAGATGCGCAGGAGAAGTGGGTTAAGACGAGTTGCGGTGGACGGAATAACGTGTGGAGTTTCTGGGATCCAGATTTCGTTAACACCCTATCTCGTATGCCCAAGGTCGACGAGCTCATGACGTTAGGGACGGTTCTTGCGATCAAATTTAAAGACGAACAAGGCGGTAAGATCGGCTTTTGAGGTTTTGTGTATGACTGCTGACTGCTGTTTTCTAGGTTATGGTTCACACTCGGCCCAGACACTGCTACAATCCATCAAAGGAAGTGTCCTCGACGAGCAATCGGTCTCGCCGGCCCCTGGAGGCGCACCATTCGGTATCAATTACAGGACTTTGGGTAACGTTGCATACTTTATGACAAGCCTTAACACGCCTTCGGCCACCATCCGATCTGTCGAAGATAGAATCTGGAACGCTCTTGACAAAAGTTTGGCTTCATAATATCGTGACGAACTGTATTGGACCTTTGGTTGATCAGAAGTTGAATCATGGGGGCGAAAGGCATTCATTAGATCCCGGAGTAGATTTATAAGTAAACAATTACTAATCAACTACGCCAATACTGTGCCAAATCATGGATACGGTCCAGCACAACTGTGAAATATGATGTTTCGTTCAGCAGTGCCTCGAAGTGCTTGATGGCTTCCTCCTCTGTGAGATCCAACCGAAATTTCTCCTGAATCTGCTCATGGACGTCGCGGTGCTTGATGTCGGGGATGTTAGCGTCCACCATCAGAGCAACCAAGTTGAGTATAAGGTTAGCGCTCTTCCGTAGGATGGTGAATGCTGTGAAACAAAAGCTCTTAAAGCGCGCGTAGTGGGTTGACTGAGCGCCTCCCATGCCGTCGACCATCTCCTTGCAAACTTTCACGGCTGGAGGAAATGGTTTCGGATCTCGTCCGAGAATATAACCGAAGTCCACTGCGGGAGAGAGAAATTTGTCAGAATAGGACATCATTAACATATAGGACATTTACCGTGGAAGAAGTGACCTGGAATGAAGTGTCAGAATACGCATTACATCTACAAAAAAGTTCACTCACCATCAGGAGCTAACAACAGGTTGTCCAGATGACGATCACCTACTCCTAGCAAATAGGTAACGACACAATATCCAGCTAGTGATAATTGTGAGCAGATTCCCTCCAACAAACAAGACTAACAGCATACCGCAACTTCGAACAAATGTGTCAATGACGCTTGGCTCGACTCCGTAAGTACCCACACTGCCTTCATCGGGATTGTTGGCCCGTAAGTAATTCAGCACCGTGCCATTCTCGCTAACGATGGCAGCGATGGTCTTGCTAGGGATGTATTGAACCATGCCCTGCAGAGCGCCAGTAGCAAGGACATCATACGGGCTTAGCTTCAGGTCCAGATTTTCCTTCCGTAAAAGTCGGTCCATCAGTGTGAAAAGCTGTATGACAAGCTGATCTTGTCGTATGTCATCCCCATCTTTGAAGATCACAGGATACTCAGAACCATCGGAACATTGAAAGTAGAGCAGCAATGGGAAGAGGCTGGACTTGAAGACCGAGGATTTGTCTGGATTGATACCTGTGACTTCGATGCACGCATTTAGTGGAAGTGGTAATGGAGCCATAGTAGCAAGCCCATTTTTCGAGTCAGAGATAAGGGCACGAAGCTTGTCGATCTTCTTTGGTCGAGGATCTTTAGACGTACGTATATCTTTCGCACGTTTTGCCAGCGTGTCGATCAGTAATCCCTGGCGACCCATAAGATCCCGATGTTCTTTGCCGTTCTCTGCCTTTGGGAAAGAAGAAGAGGACATGAGCTTTACTTTTGCCAGGAATGAAGGGTTGACGCACCTCCATATCTTTCATGAATTTATAGACAACTCTACCATACATCTTGGCCATAACTCGATCCTCAAGCGCGACCTCGACCATAAGATACCAATACAACCGGTTCCCGAGGACAAGATTTTTGACACCACGTGCAATCAGGAAGTCCGAGAGGCCACTATCATCGTAGGATATTGCACTTGTCGTCGACCGTGTTGATCTTTGGTCGCTCGCAGCACTTTCGAACTTGAGCGCTTGCACAAGTTGGAGAAGATACAGTAGTAGTTCCTGGTAACACTGTCAGCGTTTGGTTCTTCGAAACGTAATAGAGTGGTACCCACGTCGTCGTCAGCCCTGCTAAGCTGCTTCACTGCAAATGCTCTTACTCGGGAGTCCACAGTGCCAGGTCCCAAGAGCTCCAGCGCGTCATCAGTATCTATCTCGGTCCATTGTGGGAGCAATTCTTCGACAGCCTGTTTCACTTCAGACGGGTCGCGCCATGTAACAGACTTGAGAAATTTCGTCAAGCCTCGTTTATCTCGCGTGAGGTAAAATCGGAATTTCCAAATAAGATCCTTCTCTTCTGAGTTTAGCGCCTGACTGGGTGCGTAGTTGAGAATTCCCTACAGAAAATCAGGTTAGTATACTGATGTGAGGTGAGATTACTGTTAATACCGACCCCAAGTTCATCTCTGATCTTTGCATTTGGCTTGAGTTCTCGATCATACGGGCTACTGCGATGACTCCGTACAAGTCGTCGATGTTTGTCTTCAACAGGGTTATCTCGTGCGATCTCAGGATCGACGACAGACCATAGATGTGTGTCGGTTGCCATGGAAGCCATGGAGGGGGCCGCCGGAGTGTGAGATATGGAGGGACCGGGTGTTGATATTGAAGGCAGATTGGCAGCTTCCTGTGACCAGTGAGTGCGATATGATCAAAGAAAACATACAAATACGTACCGGCTCGCTGAATATAACAGGGAAATCGAAGCGAGGTAAGTCGATGTACAAGAATAAATTCTCTGATTTCTCAGTTTCTGCCTGTTCGATTAACATTGTAAGTGAAGTATTTTTCAACGCAGGCTACGAGAGGGAACTTACCGCATGGATCTCCTCCATCTTCCGGAAAGCCATTGCGTCAAGCCAGTCCGACTTTTGTAAATCACCTCGTTCGTACTTCTTCACGAGCTACATGTTTGAAGTTATCAACAGCTCTCCCAAGAAACAACACAGCAATCATCAATTTACCTTTTCTAACCTGCCCATCTCGTCGCGTACACCTAACTTGCTTGGTGTGGCCGACTCCATTGACCCATCTGCTTCTTGGCCAGGCCAGAGCAACAATCGATGCTTCCCTCGTCTCAATGTCCTACACTCCTGCAGCGTCAAATGCGTGTCCGCTATGTGAGCACCACTACGCACCACTTTTTTCCGAAGAGTCTAAATGTCGAGCCCCCAACTGGTATGGCTGCTCGTGGTCCCGCAATATCCCAGACTGTGAAGGTGATCTGGGAACTCAGTGGCAGGTCACAGTACCTCATAGGGAGAGTGATCCATTCGTTCCACCTGCAATATGTGAAAGTCGATATTCCACATGTATGGTCAAGTTCAATGACTTACGTGTAGTTGTTTTTGAACGCTTTGAAAGCCGTACGGAACGGGATCGTCAAAGGTTTATTGTCCGCTACAAGCTGGCAGGTGATGTATAGATCTGAAAGTGTCCTTCGTTCTCAGGATTATTGAGGATCCAAACAAACAAGCAACAAAGGTGTCTTACGACGACTGGACGCCTTGAAATCGCAGCTCTGGTTTATCCAGTAATTCAGTCAAAGACCGCGGGTGTCTGGTACCCTCTAGTTGAGATCTGCAATTCCGTCAGACAGACTCGATCAACACATGGATTGCATAAAGCCATACATCCGAAAAGTGACAAGTAACTTGAGGTCGGATAGTTTGGCAAAGGTGAAGTCATCTTTGTTGTCCTTGTCCATGGCCTTCAGGTCAGTTCAGGTCCGACTACTACTTACTATACTAACAACGGGATTGCTCGTTGACAGGGGTGAGTCCCAAACTAGAATCATCGCACTTCGGACTCAATTCAACTTGAACCACATCTCAGTGACTCAAGTCCAGGTGTGTCCATTTATCGATTCACCCGGGGACGCAAAGTCACAAATCGCGTCGATGACCGGGATTGGTAACAACGAAGACCTTCACAGGGAGTTTCGCTCCCTTATAATGCTCGTCACCCTCGTCACGGCCATCAATAACTCAGGCGAACCGACCTCGCGAAATTACTATGAGCCATGCAATGAAGTAGTCCTCGAAAAGGACTTGCCATCCCGCCACAGGGTGCTGAATGCGGCTGCTGCCCTTCTTGTGCGGAATACCGAGGTTCTCGCGGTTGCAGCCTGCGATCCGCCCCCCCATCAACCATTTCCGTCTGCACATGATGCAAATAACAACACTGCCTCGTCGCCTGTCCAGAACTACTCCTACCATCTCTGGGCGATTCAACAGGATCCGAAACAGGTGAACTATATATACCCTACAACAAATAAGTTGGACCGGAAGGATGACGAGGACTGCTCTCCACGTTTTGATGATAACGACAGGCGTTTCTCCGATATCACCGCCGTCACAAAGCCAGACCTTCAGGACGAGTACATTGAACTAGTCAATAATGGCAAGTCTCATATGTCTTCTGTTAATTTTAATGATTGGGGTAGCCTCTTCACTATACCGTAAGATTCCCCCTTTTTATTTTTCAATGGCCTGTTATTCACGTATCTGACACAACAGGAACAATGACCCCCTTGAAAATCATGCCGCCACACTGGAAGACTATTTTAGACAATACAAAAGCTTACCGAAAGAGCGCAGGATGACTTATTTCGCTTTTACCCGATATATTGTGTCAAGGAGCTGGAAAAAGATGCACCGACGCTTCTTCCATTGGTGTTCACTGGGTTTTATGATGTTTCTTACCCGTGTATCAGAGCAACAGTTTCGACTGTCTTTCAAGTGTCGCTCATCTTTCCTTCCAACCTCCACGCGGAATGATGCTGTCCTGGGTGGACTGTTAGTAGGGATGCAGGAAAAAGGACAGATTGAAAGTGTAGTCATGAGCCAATGTTCATCTTCAAATTTCCGCTCGGAGCTTCCCCACTTATTAGCTGCATTTGCTGAGGTGCTGGAGAAGAAGGAAAGGAAGCGTGTGTATAGCGAGGCCACTTGCTATGAATTCCATCAACTCCTTGTTGTTGCGCTCATCGCCTATGGGAACGCACTTAGTGCATTTGGTGAGGTTGAGCGGAAGCTGAACCTGGAAAAGATGGGGAAGGCTAAGGCGGGGCAGGACGAGCACAAACCCACCTCGGCCAAATCTGATGACACCGACTCCAAACCCGTGCTTGCTGATTCCCAAGGAGCTGTTGACCTTGAAGGCCTGATGAAGACGCGAGAGGAATGTGCCGAACAGCTCTGGAAATGTTGTTACCTACTTTGGCGGATTGCGGATTCGCAGATACTCAGCGATCATCTGACGGTGTTGGGAAGCCTGTGTCTGCATATGCCTGACGGGAAACACAGGAAGTCACTCTATGTCGAAGAGCTTAAGTTCTTCACTGGCCTTACTGGTGCGCTGAATAAGGATCGGGGCGACGGCGAGGATGGTGAGGTTGAAGGCAAAGATGTGGACACGGATGAAGAGGATGAAGACATGGACGAAGAGTTCGGGGTCAAGCCAGAAACATATGTTCGGAACCGTGACCTGGCTTTGGTATACAAAAGATGGATCCATCTCCAGGTCAGTCATTGGATGGCACTTGATGTCTTATCGTCGTTTAGCCACGGAACCGCGGCTCAAAGTGTCAAAATTCACCTTCTCACTATGAAGCACCTCAAGCGTACCAATGACTCGTACGAAATGGAATCATGGGAGACCACGATCAAGAAGCTCGCTGCCCAAGCTACCCAGGCTCCTGGGTTGCCTCAGCAGTCATGGATTGGAGACCGTTCATTCTACCGAAGTTCCATTCCATTTGATGCCGAGACTACCATAATTTTTCTTAAAAAGAAAATTGACCACTACGCAAAAGTTGAACAGAGCAATGCCATCTTCCGTGCATTCAAGCCAAAGGAAGATCACCCGGATTTGTATGCCCCAGAGTTTTATGGTGGTGTGCACTGTGAGGTCGCGTTGGCATCGCTCGCGAAATACACCAACGAAGCCATGGATAAAACTACTGAACCCGGAATCTTCCTGGAAGAGATCATCAGGGTACTGTGTTGCCTACGTTATCATGACACTCATCGAATTGACGCGTTGTACAGAATTCCAATCATAACGTGATCGCAATGCCAATGTCAAAGCTTTGTTGCCCGGTCTGCAGGGAGCTCTTGGACATTTTGCAAGGCGAGACCACGGATTTCGATGTTCATGGCTATCATCGTACGGTTTCTCCGATGCAATTGCCACTCTGGCTTCCTCACAACACGATGGAGCAGATAGTGGCACGATTCAAGAATATTCTATATCGAGAAATCGCAGTCATGATGCAAGCGCGACAGAGATATTAGAACTCTTGTCATCCCTCTCCACTATTGCTCCACTAAGCCATTTTCTGGGTGTCGTTACTGACGACACCGATTCCTCTGTACATATTGATTTAATATCAGCGCGGCGGAGGTGATCCAAGCAACTCACCTTCCTACATCGGCGGACATTCCCTCAGCTTGAATTCCCCCTGTACAATCATCATTATCGGAAATGCGCCGTCGGTCACAGTTCCGCACGACTCGTTGGCACCGGTGAGACACGTTCTTTGTTTTTTTGTAGTAACTGCGCATACTCATAATATAATACTCTGTCAAGGGATTGAGATGCGATGGATCGGCAGTACCATATTATCTTCTGCATAATTTGTCATATTCGCTGATATATACAAAAAAAGGTCGGCTTCCTACCTGCTAAATTCACCGACTGGCGGGGATGGTGTGTATCGACCTGCATCTCCAGCGCCAACTTTCATAGATCTCGATAAATTTTTTTATCACAATTGAGATCTATGCAAGTACAGTTTTCCAAGGATCCTCTGGCGGTCTGGAGAACACTCTCCGTCCATACATCTGCTCAGCCATCTGCAACCCAGGTTTGAACACCTTTCCAACGAATCCTCTTTTGCCTATTCATAGTTCACAGCGCCTTGGTGGGGTGCTTGAATCCCAATACAATTGTTTTGTGCTCGTCCACGGTGCAGAAGTTCTATGCCTAGCACCAATAAATGTACACAAGTAGTACAAATATTGTTTAAATAAGGGTCAAGGATAACTTCGTCCCAATGCGAATCTATAACTTTAAATACTCCTCCTGATAATATGCGCGATACGCAGAAGCATCCTCCTCCAACCCATACCCCTCCGCCAAGCGACTACAAACCCTAGCCCGCTCAATCGCACAAACCCAATCAAACAACTCCCGTGCCGCCATTTCCTCCTCCTCACCAAGCTCAGTTGTACTCGGATGATCAATACTAGTATTCAGCACCACCCCATCAATAACGTCCATCGTACCGCCCACACGCATATGTATAGTTTCCATGCGCACAACTTGGCAATTACATCCGAGGAGGACGACTTCGTTTTCTTGCGAGTGGAGTGATAGGTCTTTGATGGAGGTAGCGCCAAATGAACCGATCATGGCTGAAGGGAATCGAGCACGGTAAACGCCAAGTAGCTCTTCTCCCATTTCTGCGACGTGGATCCTCCAAAGCACAGCGCGCCGGGACGCAGTCGCAGCAGCATCGCGCTGCACATAATTCAAAGCATCCGCCACGTTCTCCGTGCATGATAAAACCGACCAAGGCATATCCCACACTCTCTCCATCACCGTATCCCTCCCTACCAAACTCCTAATATCACCCAAACACACGGGGGAGAGACATAACCCGTGATACACGATCCCAGTAAACGCACGAACGTTTCGATGGTTGTATAATTCGATACTAAGCAGCTCTTTGAGGAAGATAGACGAAAGGAAACGGATCCCGTTTGTCGGCGTTTGCGTGATATCGTCATCTAACCGAAAAACATCAGTTAGTATCTCAACGAGTCGGTTATACCCAATCTCAGTCGTATAAAGCCGAATGAGCCCATAACTCTGCACTGAGCGGTCCGTCACCGTCGGTTCTTCTTCTCCGTCTACCCATTCCCTGCGTGAATGGAATACCTCGGAAAGAAGAGAAGGGCCGACAGCGTCCAGGAGGGAAGAACAGAGATCATGTAGGAAGATGGGGTAGTTCCACCAGTTCCTCCGGATGTACCGCACAGCGTGCCGCATTTCGTGTACGCGGCTTGGAGGGATGGAAGTAGCTCGAACAGCACCACCACTGCCCACGCCAAAAAGCAGATTAGTCGTCGCTTCATCACCAAACCTCCGCAATCTAGTTGACGAGACAGATGAAGCCGAAGACGGCCTACTCCCACTCCCACTCCCACTCTCGAACCCCCCGAATACCCTCGCCTCAGCCTGATACCCCTCCCACCCATCATCATCCACCTCCCCCCTCCCAAGCGCCTCAATAAAAGCCAAACACAAACCCATCCAAGTAGTCGACCCAGCCCTCTCATAACCCAAGACATACCTCGTCAATTTAATGCTAAAACAGCAATAGACGAGCACAGGCGAGCGATATTGTCTCCCGCGTAGGAAACGGAGGATTTGTTCGCCTGCTGCGAGGTTTAGGAAATCTTTTTGGGTGGGGTTGTCGTCGTTGTCGTTTTCCCAACGGGTGTTGTCTGTTATGAAACGTAACAGACGGGATTCCTCCTTCAAGCGGAGTTCGGCTGTGCGGAATAGATAAATGAGCATTCCAGAATTCAGAACGAGACGGGGATATCCTCTCACCCTCATTAGCAACAATCCAAGCTTTGGCCGAAGCAGTCGAATAAAACTGAAACACCTCAATCCCTTGCGCCCGAGCCAACTCTACCTCCCTCTCGTTATTCTCCGGCGCATCATCAACCCACACAAGCCACGGAGTCGATTCGTTTGTGCATTTCGCACAATCAACAACATGCTGGTTCGCCAATATCCGCGCTACAAACCAAAACCAAAACCAATTAGTTCAGACGAAGGAACATCATCCCTAAAAAGGGCGCCTCACATCGATCTTTAAGCTCATACACAACCTCCTTCAAACTCTGTCGCTCTCCAACGAACCTATCAAGACCAGAGGGCGTAACGCCCCCCACTCCAAATTCGTCAATGCGGAGGATCAATACGTCCATGAAGGCTTCGCTGAAGCTGTCTGAGAGCCATTTTGAGATGGCGCGGTGGAAATCTGCTCGGGGGACATAGAGTGTCTGTTTTGGTTTGGTTTGAATTATCAGTTCAAGGGGGGGTGTGGGTTATGTACGTACGTTCTCGCCGACCATGTCTTTCCAGAAGGATCTTACATCCTCGTTCTTGATCAACTCTAATAGCGAAGCCTTGGGCACCGCAGGCGGCGGCGGGGACTCACTGGGCAGCGGCAAGGACTCCCTTGGCGGAGTGGGCGACTTCCACCCCGCAACGAACGTAGAAACCTGCATCGCAAACGACACAGTCTGGACATGCTGCGCCAACAGCGCCGCATCATCCTTCAAATCACCCACAACCCCCGCCGGACTAATAAACCCAAACACCTTCTCCAAACTGACCCGAGCCCCAAACCTCTTAGTACCCTTACTCGAATCTCTCCATATCGATAAATGGTCCTTGATCCTGCTCAGGACTTCCCCGATACTGAGTAGGGAAGCTACGATGCTTGGGTGGAGGGTAGATGCTCTTTGGGAGTCGGAGAGCGGGGAGAGGATGAGGTGGACTAGGTTGATTGTGGTGGAGAGGTCTTTGATGGCTTTATCTTTTTTGTCGCGGGCGTCGATCCATGCCTTTATGGTTAGGAGTGAGGAGAGGATGGAGGTGGTGATGGAGATTGGGTCCATCGATATCCACGACGGAGGGAGGATATGGGGCTATACAGCATGTTAGAGACGGTAACGCTCAACTACTACCTCAATTACTGTAAAAGGCCCAAGGGGGTAAACTCCGGCACCCGGTCCTTATAGAATTGATGGTCAGCATTATAACTCAGGCTCTAAGAGGTGCCCATTGAAGTGTCACGGGGACAACGTACCACTGAAACATGAAATAAAATGACAGTTGCTGGATTAAAGAATGTGAGGAAACTTTGAGTATGATATAATTAAATACAACGCCTGACACATTAATCACCTGCAAACAGATCGGGAGCTATGATTGACGGGAAGCCGCGATTGGAATTTGGATGGCATTGATTGAGGGCGCCCAAAAAGGCAACGCATACCGGCCAGAACTCACCCACCGACAATGCCCACAGCGACGACACCCACAACGACACCCCTCAAACCCGCCACCAACCAGTCCACACCAGCATCCCTCCGCACCCTCTACAACCGTGCCGCACGCGCCTTCCTCCACCGCGACATCCACCAAACCCACTCCCTCCTCCAACACGCCTTCTCCCTCCTCCTCCCCCCAGCAATTCACGACGATTCAGACTCCCTGGCTCCACACCGTCGCAAATGGGACATCCTCCGCATCACTCTCGAAACCACCCTCTACTCTTCCAATAACCACCACGACCATCCCCTGCCCGACTCGCTACAACAGATCCTCTCTCTCCCGTCCCACTCCCTGCTTACCACCCTCCATCAACGTTCCCTCGCCTTATTCACTCCCACTCCCACAAACCCATCCTCAGCGTACCTACCTTCCCAAGTCCTCATCACCCTCGTTTTATCAAGTATGAAACTCAACTGTGCAGCAGCAGGACGTACCTTCATCGAGGATTGGCTGGGCAAGAGTCCTGGTGGAGGAGGAGGAGAGGAGTACGAAAAAGTCCTGGATATCTATTGTCTACACGTCCTCCCACGACTAGAAGAATGGGACTACGCGTTCGAGTTTCTCCAATACGAGAACGAACTTGCCCCACAAAAGCGACAGGTGACGTCCCCCCCCCTCCATCCTACTCTACTTAAACAGCTAACCACAAATCCCACATCCCAGAACCTCATCTCCTCCCTCCAAACATTCCACTCCTCCTCGCACACACCACCCTCCCCACCCCGCACCCCAACCCCAACCCCACAAAACCCATCCCCGCGCTGCGTCTCCCCCTCCTCCTCATCCTCAGTATCCACAACATCAACACACACAGCCGTCCCGCGTACCCCTCGCCCAAACGCCCGATCATCCCAATACGCTCTAGCAGGCCTCACACCGTCTTCTTCTTCCTCGTCTGTAGCGTCTGATTTAACGGTTACGCCTATCATACCCAATTGGAATAATAACAGTGGTAAACGACATACATCCCCACACTCACACACCACCACCACCACCACGAAAACCCCCAGCGTACCCTACACTAACGGATCAACCTTACTAACACCAACACCACCACAGCCACCACCAACAACAACAATTTCCCGTCCCTCCTCCCGCTCCCCCTCAACCGCCCCCTTAACAAGAACAACAACCTCAACAACAAGCCCCAACCCCCCAACTACCCTCTCCCTCCTCCGCACCTCCCTCTCACCCTACCTATCCCTCCGCACCTCCCTCCGCCTACCACGCCTAACGACCCTCCTAATCTTATTCGTCCTCCTCCCTCTCTTTTCACTCCTGTTGAGAATTAGACGCAGGCGGCGCCTGGGGTTGTTGGGTGCTGGGGGTGCTGGGGCGGGGGAGGTGGTGAGGAGACGGTTGGGGTTAGGCGGGTGGGGGGGAGGCGGGGTTGTTGGGAGGATATGGGGGGAGCTAGTTAAAGCTATTGGGGATACTGTTAGGATGGGTGGTGGGGGTTTGGTTTGATTCTCTCGAGGACTGGAAACTGGGGAAACTATTCTACACACATCTATTTCAAGTGGGATATACAGTACTAATAATAATGATGATATATGGCCGTCATATACGATGCAACGCACACCTGTCTTATTTTTATAAATGATATGTAAATCGATCGTGTCGATGACATCATCTGCTGGATGCTAGCGCCCTACTTTCTCCTTCGGAGCACGAGTCCTGAAAATGAAAATCGACCGCGCTAGTAAGTTGATAACTACGAGTCAATGTTGTCCGTGAAATGTCTTGCAACAGGAGTGTGAATTTGCATGATAGAGTAAATTAAAAGTGATCTGGAAAAGTTGTTGTAGCATCACGGAAAAGTGTTGGGTATCGCAAAGCCTTATATAGCATTGAAACATGTATATTTTCCCCAATAAGCATAATTCTGGTAGATAATTAGAGAATGTTAAAAATACATCGGTAGCAATTATGAATTGAGGCAACTACAGGAATACTGGTAACATTAGGACCAGCCCCAACACAATGAAATACATGACGGAATCCACCAGATTTCCCTGAACAACACTGAAGTATCAATGGCTGCAGGAAAGCCAGCTGATTTATCATTTCAGCAATGTGGCCAGAAACAGACCATCAGTGTCTTGCTTTATAATACTTGGTGGTGATGGGGGGTGATGCCAGGTGTTGCAGCCATGCACTGCTTGCCAAGCAGCTGCCTAGGTTTCACACAGGGTCAGTTTTTCCCAACTGTCAAACAAATGGGGATGTTTCTAAGTTACACCAGAATTGGTTGACCTTCAACTGTTGTATGGCATTGTCAGAGGTTGGCAAGCAAGACAGGTATGATTAAGCAAGAACAAATGTCAGCAACTCGAGCTGACCAACAAAAAAGGCTGAGTATTGCCATGATCTTACTGGCCAGACCAAAAAGAGTGAAACCTCTGGCTTCAATTGTTTGTGGATACTATATCCACAGCGCAAACATTATAGTGTACAGACTAGATCAAGCATTGAAATCAGGATTCTATGATGTATTAAGCACTATTGACCTCAGCTCTGCTCATTTCTGCTTAATCCTGGCTAATGCACTATTCTTAGAAATGGGCTGCTTTGCTGACGAATAGCTAGGAAATATCTGGCTGCAGCATTGTCAGATATGAAAAAATCAACCAAAAAAGAGTACATACCAATTCCACCAAGTCAGAAGTTCGTTGATTTCTTCCATTTCATCAATGTCGTCAAATAAATCAAGAACAGTAGTGTAGAACCTCTCTGAGTTGGTCACTGTGTCTGTTCGGGAGAAAACAGGTGAGGATGATAGTGCAAACTGAACCTTTAGCAATTTCCATCAAAGTGCATGACAGAGTGATTCAGTGAAGTACCTGAGTGGCAATGTAGGCAATCGAGGCCACCATGACTTGAGTCATACCATGTATATGTGCATTGCCCAATTGGGTAGCTTTGGGTTCTTTTTCGACAGAGCTAGGAGATGTGAATATGTGTTTGTATGCCTTGAATATAAGTTAGCTTTTGGATCATAAGGCAAAATTGAATGAAGACTTGCTGAAACCAAAAGTGAACTTCAAAACAATCCATTCCAAGGGTCCTCTGGATCATAGTTGTACCCATGGTAAAGAAATATCAGCCACTGGTCTCTGGGAACTGCTAGCTCACTGCTACATAGCTTTTCTTTGATTCTAATAGGAGTTAGTACATGTGAGAGATTGTTATGAACACAACATGGACCCACATGGACCTACAGTCACATGGTTCAAAATCCACCGCACATGATCAATTTCAATCAAGAAGGCACCTGATCAAAGGACCTTCCCCATCCATCAAGGTTTACCCAGGGTGATGGCTCATCATTTGATGACATCATTCCTTATCTTCATCATAGAAGTGTTGTGCGCTTCTCCTCACCGCATGGTTAGAAGCATTGCTCACTTCTGATCTTATTGATGGAAGTGCTGCGCACTTCTTCTTATCTTCACTATCAACCAATGGGAATAGTTCCAGCTGCTGGATGAACCTTCATCCACTATCTCTGATGGACATCAGTGATACTGCACATTCACAGCCTTCCTATTGATCTGATGACCTTGATGCTGTGCATCAAAGGTATTGCCAACCAATGGCATTACACCCTCATCACTGGACAATGCGATAATGATACAGCATGATGCAATGCACAGTCAACACATGTGCTACCATCATAGATAGGACTATAGTACAGCCATGGATACATGTGGCTTGATTATGATTGGTAGATAGGCACTTATTACTATACTTGTGACCGGATCTAAGATCTAGTGGATTGGGTATATAAGTAGAGTAATATCATGTGGATACCTTGAACAATCATTAACAACAGTTAGCCTAAACAACTAGCTGGAGATCTCAGTCACTCTTACCTTATGACTTAGCATGGGTGATTCTGAGTACCAGGAACCATCCTCTTCATTGAGGACCTGGACTCCGTAGCCCTAGGTCTTAGGTTAGAGTTGAGTTCCTTACAGAGATGGTATGAGGACCCTTACTCCGTATTGGCCCATTCCAAACTAGCAGGACATAGAAATGCTCCAGTATGCTCATGATAAAACCAAATGTCTGTTTTAACATTGCGAGCCAAGGGAGGATTCAAAGGCTGGCCATGGGGGGTAATCCAGTCCAAAACTGCACTTTTCAGACTCTTAGTGTCATCCAATCTTGCATTGGAAGCACCTTTTTGTATCTTTGCACACTATAAGCATCACCACACACATCTCATAACAGCGACTTACCATGTCAGCAAGATGCCTAATATCTTCATTAGAGTCACTGAGCCACTCTTCAAGGTTAGGGATCATCTGAAGTAGTCGATCAAACACCTGATGTTCTCTTCTTTCCCTAGATTGAATAATTAGCCCCTGCGCTTGATCACAAAAAAAAAGAAACCTACTCGAGTGTAAAAGTATCATCTGGTCGGTCAGAGAGTTCTCCCATGTGCAATATCCCATTAGTGAGAAGGGCATGGACATTGCTCAAAGCATGAACTGTCCAACCAAAGTGTCTGCCATAGTGCACTAGGGGATCTGCTCCACAGCTGTTTCATGTCAGGTATAACCAGTAGGACCAGAAGTAAGACTAAACAGTGTACAGTTTTTTCTTCTTGGGGCTGCAATGCTCCTGGTTACTTGGAGGGAATTACAATGGCAGAATTCTCGTCGGAAGACATTAACAAAACTGTGGGGAAACAAAGGCAACAGCCAACTAGCACGCAGTGCCTTTTATGTGCTGCAGCCAAGTTCAGACACCCAAATGCCAAGGCATTAGGCATGTTTAGCCTACAGATATGCAGTTCAGACCAAGTTTAGACACTGCTGAAAGTTAATAATAAACCTGCACATTGTGATGCGCAAATGTGGTTTGCACCCGGGTTCTCCAATCCAGACAAGTACCAATGGGATAGCCAGTTGTTCATGGAGGGATAATCTGTGTTAATTTTGACACTTCTCTTCTTTCCTCCTAAAAATGGAAGGTATTCCAAATAAGGAAAGGTTCATAATTGATTTCCAGATAGAACCTCAATTCAGCCACCAAACTTCCAAATAAGGAAGGTGATGACTAATCAAAAAGCGTAACAGCGCATATAGACATAAAACCACTAACAAGAACTGAGTAGAAGGCTTATGACAAGGCAGCTTCTGAGTAGTGACAATAGATGAGCTCTGACCAAATCGTATGGCAGAGTTTGAGAATACAGAAATGAGACTAAGTCCTCCTGTGCTGATGTACAATGTATACAGATAACACGCGAATAACCAGGTATGAGATCCCAAGCTTGAGGAAGTGGGTTCTTGAAGATGGCACAATGACGGCAGACAAAACACAAGTGTAAACTTCAATAAAGCGTAATTGGTGGCGGACTTTAGACACTTGAAGACTGAGGGTGACTCCTCACAGCCCAGATCTGAATGCAGATGGATTCTGCACCTCTGGTGGCTGACTTTTAGAGTAGAACTGAGATTTATAGCAAGTGGGGCAAAGCTAAGATGCACACTCTGCACAGGCTACCTACACTAGCTAGTTATACTAACCAGGGTCTAGGGTTACTATATAAGGGTCATGACTTATTCTGACTCTGAATTACCATAAATAGACTGAAAAATATGCGGTCAAGATCCTGCCAGCAGGGCACGAGAATAATTTGAAAGAAAATTTAAACCTGTGCCTGACTCTTCAAACCTGAAACCATAACCCTTTGACAACAGTGGGAGTCTCATGACCGAAGAGCCCTATCCTCCTGACTCTTCTAGACCACATGACAGGTACAGTAGGCTAGTTTTGGAGCCTCTTGAGTCATCCTGAGTCATTTGGAACCTGACTCTGCAAGAAAAGAGTTATTTTTGACTTGGCAGCGAGTATAGCAGGGTTGAGGGTTATGCTGCTAGGGGATGTGACCTCTGTGCACTTCAATATGAGGCCTTGGGTGTCTAAATACAGGATGTTAAGTGGTTGGAATGGTTAAATGTTGAAATAATAAGATAAGAAAAACGCAAAGTTGGTCTGCCACTGGCCAGGGAGTTCCTTGGAGAAGTAGGACTGTGGGAAAGTGAAATTGCCTTATGCAGAAAGGGCTTGGATTAGTTTGAGGGAGGATTTTTGAATTGAAGGTTGAGCTGCCAGAATACTAGACTTTCCTAAATTCATAGGAAAGTCCATGTTTCAACTTGAAACCATTTTGAGGTGTGACAATGTGACACTGGATATCGCTTTGTGCATGCCTTAGCAAGTTTCTGCTTCTAACCATAGAACAGTATTGGATGCAAAGAAAGTTGCAGAGCCTGAAGGTAACCGCTTTTATATTGGCCATGGGGAACAACTTGTTTGTGCACAATTTTATTTTATTTAGATGATTTGTGTTAAGTATGGCAAGCAATGTTTGAAAATGTACGAACAGGAGGTTGTTAAATGTATTGCCAAATTCCATGATTATAACTCTATCCATCAAGTCCCTTGAGAGCTCTTGCACTGCACGTGAGATCCCACCTCCCAGTGATAGCCAGACCATGATTGTAGGTTTGGGTCCATTCATCATTTGGATATGGAAGGCCTCTTGCCATTCCATTGGATTCATCAATGTCAACATTGCTCTTAATCAGCTCCTCAGCCTCCTCAAGTGCAAGCACTCACTGCCTTGCAAACTTCAGCTCCCTGACTAGTGTTGCCACAGCTATAGCTGGTGTTTTTGCTAACTTTACAAATAAAATAGGCAAAATGACAGAGAAATTAGAGGATGTAGATAAAGCCAAAAGCCGAGGGGTCTCCTGCCAACATTAGTTAATAGGACCAGATGTGGCTGTGTTATTTGAGCGGCTATGCAAGTAGCTATCATGACTGCTTGCATAGCTGCTCAAATAACACAGCCACATCTGGTCCTATTAACTAATGTTGGCAGGAGACCCCTCAGCTTTTGGCTTTATCTATATCCTCTAATTTCTCTGTTATTTTGCCTATTTTATTTGTAAAGTTAGCAAAAACACCAGCTATAGCTGTGGCAACACTATCCCTGACTATATCAGATTCTTGATTCATTGAAGAATTATGGCTAGTTTTGTCACCAAAGCCTTCATCAAGTCCACAACTTGGAAGGCTAGGTACTTCACTTTGTGTGAGGCTGAGAGAAGCCTCGAGACTTTGGATTACAGATTCAAGCTCCTTTACACAAGGGCAGTTGCCATCACAGTGCACTGGCATACAAGGGATGTTGGCATGGACACATAATATTCACACAAGTGATATGAAACACTCATGTTGGGCATTTTCTGACAAATTGTGGGTGTGCAATGGGTCATCTCTGCAACCTAATTTTACAGACAGCAACGTTCAATACAGAAGAATAAGGGTGCTATGGTGCAACTTACCTTTCTTGTTCTTGCTGGCCATGTTTTGCAAGTGGTTATACGATTGAGGGGAATTATAGCATCTGTGACACATAGTAGCTAGTATGCAGGCTTCATTTCAAGTGAACATGTAAAAATATATAAACCTTTTTGGTCCCAATGCCAATAGATGAGCCTTTGCCAATTGTGCCTTGCGGTTCATTGAAATGGCTTCAAATGAAGATGATAGCATGTAGCATTTAGAACTTCAGTTTGCACTAGACAAGCAAGATTTGTGGAGGGCTTCATAGACATACAATTGCATGGGTCCAACATTAAGTACACTGAGAAGCCCAGATACTATTGGGCAAACAGTCTGTCTGAACTTGTATCATAGTCTGTCTGAACTTGAATAAGTAGTGGTCTCTGACTCGAGCTACATAGAACTACATTTGGACTTACATAGTAAGTAATATAATTTTTGAGCTCAGTTCTGCTTCAATTCCTCGGTTTTCTTTTTATAAAATTTAATTTGACCCTAAAAATTCTGAATCTGTCCCCAGAGGTCACCGGTCACCAAAGTGGGATACGAGATACATGTTTTTAGGCACAAATTGTCATCAATTCATCTCGGATAATTATAGTAGCCCAAGTCCTCCTTTGCTTGATAAAACAACATTGATTACGAAGCACTGCCATACATCTCGTTGATACGCTCGCAGTGTATCTATCAATGAAATATAATAATCACCAATATATAACTGCTGTGTCGCGGACTGAGGGGTGCAAGTGGGTAAGTAACCTTTCCTTGAATGAGTTTTAGATGATTGTTAATGAGTTTTACGGTACGTGACACAAGACCGATGGATAAAACATGTTTTCCAATCGCAAAATACGAGAACCGATTGAACATGATCAGCTTTCCAACTCTAAGACGTGGTACTAAGTTTGAGAGGCGAAGACACAGGTCGCAGACGAGATCTAAACTGTCGAGTGAGGGAGAACTAATTTCTTGTGTTTTCTGCTATGTACAGGGTAGTATTTATACTAAGTGAAAATTTTTAATGAAAAGGAAACAGCATGTAAGATATACCAGGCAGCTAAATCACCGGAGACGTGCGTGTAAAGTCCAACAAAAGGATTACCATTTTCAGACTTGACTCTCGGTCACGTGACCTCTCAGTACTTCAGATCCTTGATGCCGACGAGATGCTGAAGCGGTTTTGTTGACACGTCCCCGCTGTTGTGATGCGCCGGTGGGCCAATGAGCTTGGTAATGAAAGAATCAATTGATAAATTTTGTAGGGAGCCTCGCAGTCTTGAGACTTGGCTACAACGGGGTGACGGCAATGTGATCATGTGCGGTAAAATCGGAAAAGGGCCAGGCCGAGCGTATTCTTCATCGGAAATGGTCGGATAACTTCGAGATGGGTCAGGAATGGTCAAGTGACATCCGTGACACATGACGTCTTTACGTAATGGTCCGTCCGCGTCAGAATGAGTGCGATAAAATGCGAAATTTCACAGTTAGCCAGTTAGCGGTCTCATCATTGTCGAGGGCATGGAATTCTTTGTCATCACTTATGTCAATGTCATCATCCTCAAAATCCTTATCCCAGCCGTCACCACTATCATCCTCGCTATAGAGGTCAGATTTTTCAGAGCCTGATTGAACATCCGCATATTCAAATTCCCCAGAAGTTGAGGGATCATAAACATCCACGACATCCAGAAGATTTTCATCCTCATGGTGTAGGTGAGGTTCCAGGTCGGGGCCAACAGATTGTTGACCATGGTTGTATGTATGCCCTACACCGAGGCCATAGTGATATTGCATCAGCATGTCACGGTCTACAAAACTATGGACCAATTAGATACTAATGCTTAGTTCTAATAGACAAACCCACTGATTTATGTAATGCTCTACCCAGTCAGAAAAATCACGAGTGCAATGTGATAGGCCTTTACTGTCCACATGGAGGTGTCCCTTCACAAAAGCAGGGATAATATGGCATGATCTCAGAACATCTGAAGGATCAATGAACCCAAATGTGCCATTGTCAGCCACTGGTAGGAACTGAACTTGATCAAGTTTTCTGGCTTGCCATCCAGTCTTTATTACTCTCATGTTACGATACCATCAGACCCACAAAAACTCTATCCGACGTGGCTGGTAGTCCCACATCCCAGGACCTGTGTAGATGATGTTGATGTGGTGAACACCAATAACCCAACCATATTTGAATGGTTAACTTGAGTTACTTGATGCGGAATCATTGTCATCGTTAGGATCAGCTAGAACCATGATATTGTTGTGCAACGTGGATCCATTAACCATGTCTTGGGAATGACGAATGTCATAGGTGGTATAGTTGACACGCAGGATACTGTGGTTATATATTTGATCATGTTGAAAAAGGACCAAGTTTAGATCAACATTGTTTGGGCTAGGAAGGGCATCAATGCAATCTGTTGAGGAGTCATCTCTTGTCTGTAGCTTTTTAAGAATGTGGGGTAGGAGGTGCAGCCTAAACTTTGGCAAAAAGTCCTAAACAAAAGCAATATTAGGACTATGGATGCTTATACCACCATTGCATGTGTGTACCTGTGTGGCTGGATCACCGGCATGCTTTCAAAGCAAAGCACCAATGTGGTCATGACTATTTTTGGAAATGCCAATGTGATGGTGTTCCTCGGGTGTCACACCCACCACATCGCTCTGATATTGCTTGTCTCCATAAATTCTTGCGCGGACATGGCAAAGGCGAGCTTCATGACATTGAATTTGAGCTAACTGCTTGATAAATAGTTTTTTGTCAGTGCATCTGTATTGTGCTTTTGGGCGGTGATGTTCGAGTTCACCCTAGAGAAATACATATCATTGTCAAATGCATGCAAAGAGTGAGAGTCATTTACTGGCTCTGTAGAAAACAAATCTGATGTACCAAACTGATGGATCATTTTGGGATAATCACCAAGACAATGATATTTATAAAATCAAAGGTTGAACTTTCTTCAACGTGCTGTAAGTTACACTCCCCCATGGATCATGATGGAGTCCATCAGGAGTCCTGATAAAGTCCTGATACTCCTGATAGACTCCTGATGGACTCCTGATAAAGTGTATGGACTCCTGGTAAACTCCTGATGGACTCCTTATGGACTCCTGATAGAATCCAGATTGACTCCATGACAAGTATGTGGACTCCATCAGGAGTCCATAAGGAGTTTACCAGGAGTCCATCAGGATTTTGTAGAGACTATGTTTCTTTACAGGATTGCAAGGCAGTAAGCTCCTTGCAGCTTAAACAATAATCAACTACCATATAGCCAAATACTATTGTGCTGAAACAAAATTCCTTCATACCTTCCAAGTTATAGATGCCCAAGTTCAATTTTAATTATTGTAAGTCTATATTTAAATTCCCTATTTTTTGTTTATGGATAATTATTATTATTATTTAATTATAATATACAAAATAATAATAATAATTGACAGAAAGTGATGCGGAGGTGAAAAGGAACTTACATTGAAACTAGGGAGTTTGGTGAAGATATTAGCAAAGGATAATAATTAAAAGGACAGGAGGGACTTACAAATGAGCATAAGTCAGAAACCGAGCTGGCTGGGCTTGATTTTATGTGCACTGTGGTATGCGGGGCAATGAGGTGGTGGTGGTGGTGGTGGTGGATTGTCAGTCATGCTGGTGGTGTTGTTGTTGTTGTTCCATCGTCATGGTCATGTGGTGGTGGTGGTGGCAGTGGTACTGCTGTCACTGCCATTGTTGTTGTAGTGATGGTGGTGTTGGTGGTGCCATCACCGTTGTGGTTGCCATCGCCATCGTGGTGGTGGTGCTGCCATTGTTGTTGTGGTGGTGGTAGAGGTGTTGGTGGTGGTGTCATCATACCGCCACTGCCACCATTGTTGTGGTAATGGTGCTAGTGCACCATCAGTGGGGATTAGCAACAAAAAAAAGAGGGGGGACTGGGGCATACCTTGTCTGTTGTCACCCTCCTTGTTAACAGGGAGGGCCACAGTGTCATTGTGGTAGATGTGGTGGTGGTAGTGAGGTGGAGATGAGTAAAGTGTAATAAAAAAGGCAGGGGTACGTACCTTGTCTGCCATTGCCCTCGTTGCCATTGCCCCCACCCTCGTTGGCGTTGCCCTCACTGTCGTCACCCTGCCTGTCATTGCTGTTGTTGTTGTTGTTGTTGTTGTTGTTGTGGGTGGCCATTGTTGTTGTTGTTGCTGTGTTGTTGTTGCTGTTGTTAGTGGAGGAGGTGGTGGGGTGGGGATGATGGTGCTGGGGGTTGTTGTTGTTGTTGTTGTTGTTGTTGTTGTGGTGGTGGTGGTGGTGGTGGTTGTGGCTGTGGTTGGTTGATTGAGGTCGTGTGGCTTGTTTTGGGTGACACGGCCTTTCCTGTGTGACCATGGGTACTTCATTCCTTATTGTTCACAATTAACTGTGGCCAAATGGCTGAATGGTTAAGTGCACTGCTTTTAATCATGTGAGGTCTTGGGTTTGAACCCGGGTGGAATAATGTGTTTTTTTGGAATAATTGATTATATTTGGGATATAATGGGATGATTTCTGGAGTCCATGTGGAGTCTTCCAGGAATTCCTGCTCTAGTGTTAAAGGATTTTAACAGGAGTCCTGGACTAGTGTCACTCCTTGTGGACTCCATCAGGACTTCATGTGGAGTACACCTGGAGTTTAGCAGGATTCTTTGGCAATACAAAGTTGGGTACTTGGCTCATTAGTGGCACATCAATAACACACAACAATCATGGGCAAGGAGTGGATATGACATTCCTCCCATCTGTTGTGAAGCAAATACATACAATCACTATAATAATAGTCTGAGAAACAGGAAGGAGTGTATTTGTGACATAGCATGTGATGTCACGTGCTCATCACAGCAGTGGTCCCCATTTCGACTGTCACCTTGACAATAGACAACAGTGATGTTGTATTTCATGTGTTGCTGATATGTGTATTTGCATTTGAATTACAGAGAAATTGTTCCAAACAGTGTGGAAGCCCAGCAGCACTTGAAAAACCATAGAGACAAACAAAATTTGGCCAAGTCCACAAATTTTTTTATTGATCAAAAATCTGTGCCAGTGCCATTATTACCAAAAACAGCTGTAATTTCAAGGGGAATCTCTAAACATATCAAGCTGCAGTTTCAATGTCACTGAACCAGTGGCAAAGTTGTTCCAGGCTGAAATAAATATTTTTACTTAATGAAACTGACTTTTAATAAAATACCCAATATTCTTATGGTCACAATTGGAGCATTTATGATTGGTATCAGTAAACATATGACATTCAAAGATGGAGAAACACTGATACATATGAAATTACATGGAATTGTGTATTTTGGAAATTTTCACTTTACTTCTTATATAATAAATTCGGAAGAAAATGTGTGGTTCCATGATAGCATGGTTACTGGGAAAACCTCTGTGGCAGGCTCTGCCAATAATGGGAAATTGTATGAATATACAACTCAGTCCATGAAAACATGCAAATGAAAAAAATGCTGTTGTTGTCATATATACACGTGAATAATGTCTTGATTTCAAACCTGGGATGAGTTCCATGCATCAGCAATGGCCCACACACATCAGTTAGGCCAAAGTTTTACGGTGGGTAAAACTTTGGTCTAAATGGGTAAGCAATATTTAAAATATTTACAATGCTTAAAATGCGAAGCAATACTTTGAGTGTGAAACCTGTGAAAAATGTCAATACCCACTCCAAGTATGGATATACATTTTAGTACAATTTGAATGTTGGTCAAAATTTATAATTTTGGTAAGGATAAATTGTTAGTTAGCATTTTAAGTACTGAATTGATTTTAAATGTGGTAACTATTTGTAATATTGTTTGCCATTTTACCGTGGTGAAAACATGTCTATTGTACATGGATATTTAAAGTTTAGCATTCACGTTTTCACCATGGTAAAATGGCAAACAATATTACAAATAGTTACCATATTTAAACTCAATTCAGTACTTAAAGTGCTGACTAACATTTTATCCTTACCCAAATTATAAATTTTTGACCAACATTTAAATTGTACCAAAATGTATATTCATACTTGGAGTGGGTATTGACATTTTTCACAGGTTTCACACTCAAAGTATTGCTTCACATTTTAAGCATTGTAAATATTTTAAATATTGCTTACCCGTTTAGACCAAAGTTTTACCCACTGTAAAACTTTGGCCTAACCAATGTGACACCAAACAAGTGCGATATGTGGCTGTGCTCGTTGGGGTTTAATGTCGGCTACCTTACCATCTCCCCAAAGCTTAAGTGGTATACAAAGGATCTAACGTAAGGCACAACCATACGGTGCGAAAGGATGATAATACAGGATATCGTAAGACGAGAAAGTAGGAATGGCACCTGGGGTAATCATTTCATCAGAGATTTAGAGATCTATTATATTCCTTCTCCGTGCCAGCATGCGCGCTTTTGATGTACTCCTTTCGGGCGTCATACACCTCATCCCACCCATAGTGTCCCGATTCATCACACATCTCATGCCACCATTGTATCCTATCTCCGAAATGCCTGCAACCAATGCGATACACACGAATAATATAGCGCTCCGATGCTCCACAAGATCCACTGACTTTGGAGCTGAAGCGCCGGAATGCGTAGCCAGCACGGGGAAGAACAGGAAACTCCCCCACTTGGAAGATAATCTCGAGCTCCCCCGGTACAACAACTGGATCATCTTTGAACTCCTTCAACACGTCATCAAGAAATCGCTCCCAGCCATCATTCGAGTCTCCTTTGGCGAAAAAAGGGACCATATCGAACCCACAATCGACGCCCATCGTGAATGCTAATGTCTATCACACGGCAGTCACAAAGTTCAGTACTTGGGGTAGTAAGACTGGGTCGATGTCTACTTGCAAACGTGTTGATTGATGGCAGCTACAAATGGATCAGATGGCAGTTGATAATTGCAATCTGCTGGTGGAATTTGCGTAACATTGAGGATCGCAAGGATACTGAACAAAATGGAGATACACTCACACCAGAATGATTGTGGACTTGTGTTACCTACTATGCGTGTACAGGGGTGCCTAATATGGTGAAAGCGGGGTTTGAACTTGAATTACAATCCCTACCGTTCGATCTGCGCAAACTAATTTCAATGAACTCACTAACAGGACTGCCCCTGTTGCTTCTATTCCAAGCGAAATTCTGTCTGCCGTATTTGAGGCTGACAACCAATCAACAAGGTCGTTTGGGATCATTGTCTCTCATGTGACACGTCACTCGATGTGCCAGCTACGAACACCCCGAGTCTGTGGACACGCATAGGTATAAGAGACCAGATACATAATTTGGACATGGTGGAAATTTATCTTACGCGATCGGGGAACCTTCCTCTCGACATACACATATACTTGACAACTAGATCACCATCTATCAACTCCATTATGCGAGCCTTGTGCGAGCCATTACTCCACATACTTATTGGTCGATGGCGTCTTTTAAAGGTTATATGTGATCTTTTCTGCTGGCCCCTTTCCCCGGTGCTTAACTCTCTTCACTCATCCTGTGCTCCTCTTCTCGAGTCTGTCAAGATTTTCTCACCGTTCTTGGATAGCATTTACGATGAGGATCGTGACGAAGAAGACGCTATTACCAACATTCTCACCAGTGGTGCTGCGTCGTTGAAAATAATTCGACTCAACGGAGTATGTTTATCCGCCTGCCACTGTCTACGGTGACGAAGTTGCATGTATATGGTGTGACAGAAATGCCCTTGCCCTACACAAAATTTTGCGCAATATTTGGCGGTCTTCCAGCTCTGACACACCTTTTCCTTTACGATTACCGTGTTGAGTTGCCTGCCAGATCTATGTCATCTGCCTTATTCCCATCATTATCCTCCCTTCACATCCTAAAATCCGATGCCGCCGCCGAGTCAGACCCAACACTGCTAATCATTCTATCAGCACCGAAGCTCAAGCATTTGTTTATCGACCAGTTCTGTGATGGCATGATGGAAGGTCTGGTTCAATACCCAGAATGGAGCGCTACCTCACCACGTTACCCGTCCCTAAGCTCCCTAACACTGGTCCTCTCAAAGAATCTCGAACTAACTACGTGGAGACTTGTCGAGCAGTCTTTTGCAACAGTCACCAGTCTCGCTGTGTTCTGTGCCCAGACGAACCAACTTTCGGAAGTACTCAATGAGCCATCGTCTAATGCATCGTCATCGACAGATGTTCGGTGGCCCAGCCTGCAGACACTTTTAGGGGGTGGTTTGCGATTTCCTAATGACATCGAGCCTCTCCGTCGCGCTGTCAGGCAGGCTTGCCACAGACCGGCCGCTATGAAAGCTACATATAGCGGAGCACACCTGTCAGGAAAGATATAATTTCTTGGATGCGATTGCGAAACTACAACAGTATGCAGAGGTAGCGGAGTCCCGGTTAAAACGGTGGGGTTGTGATGATTTCTTTTGGTGGTATGATAAAGACGAACTAGTGCGTGTTCAGAAGCTATTCGTATTCAAATATTTACTTATTGGTTTCTACGGTACAACGCAACTCTCTAGATACGGGGGACTCGGGACTGTCAGCTGGCCTGATACAAGAGGTCGACAGAGGACAGGTTAATTGGGATTTATTGATAAATATCTTTGAAGTACGTCGGAGCTTCCTTTGGTCGGAAACAAGGCAATGTCGCCTCGTCTGTTTAAATACTGTATGTAGAACTTCCATAAATTCTTTCCAACTGAGTTGACCGAATGGTGATAACTGACATTTCAAATCCAGGACTGGTCGGACGGCGACGGTAAATTAGGCCCAGCGACTTTATCACTCGTTTGGTGACTGGTCGAAACTTATGAAAATACACTACTCGGACCTGGGAAATATCTGATGGGGTCTCGTTGTCACGAGTTTGTCTGCACGGCGCAAACACTTGCTATGCGACGATGCAGGGATACAAGATGGCCTTTCTTTTCTTCTGTCATTGCGAACGCACGAAATAATTTTTGCCAACCCTTATAATACGACGTGCGCGATGGCCCGAAAACTCATATTAACAAATCATATTTGAATGCAGCACTTAACCCTGAGGCATCTGGCTATATAGTACGCGTCGCTGGAAAGTAGCAATGTTGGTCATAGTTGGTAGCATTTCTGGGATAACTTTCAGATTGAACATGTGTGTGCGTCCGAGTGTATGTAGGACATCCCGAATCTGCTGGAGGGCGCCGATATGTTCTATTAGGTAGTCCAAAACCATACTTGTCCCGTTATGAGTAACAACCGACAGCTTCCCATGTCTGGAGTGATTATCGGCCAATTCGAATATATATATATATATTGTCGCCCACATCCCGATTTGCGGAAACGAAGTTACAATCAAACCATACAATACAAACTCGTGCGTTGTGATCATCTTGGCAAGCTCAAGTTATCCCAAAATTGCTAGGACCTACTAACGGCAGTAGAAACTTCATTCGTGTCAACAGAATTGTGGTGTATTATAAAACTTAACGACATAGGCCTTTCGTTTCCTCCCGGGCCAGAGTCGTGTCACACTGTGGAGGTGCTTCAGGTCCTTGGATGCTGAGGAAGAAAGATTGAATAGTGGTTAGCACTCACGTCATACGGATGTTCAACATATTACTGCGGTGGAGGAGTATTTAGATACGTGGGTCCCGGAAAGCTATGTCAACGAATTGGACCAACTTGCAGATGCTTTATGACACAGAACGTACTATTATGACATATGTTTACGGTCAAGTTCTGGATGCCATATCTGGCGTCGACCGCGACATCGGGCCCATTGGAGGCTCAGGCGGCATCGGTGGGCATCGCTAGGTGACTCATAGCGGTGAAATTGAATGGCGACACGGCTAGCACAAGGCTTTCTAGTGCACGGTATTCAACACGACTATTGTGGCGATCGAGTTAAAAATGACTGTGACGGACTGGAAGGCACTTCCATGTACCGGCAGCATTTCCGGGTGGCTGCTGAGCGTAGAGTTCTTCGACGTATTTGACACCAAAGCGTAAGAAGTCCGATAGCTAAAGGATATAAATGGAGAGGCGGAGCAAAGCGCACCTCTGCGGTAGCATCGATCTCCACTTGCCAATTTTCCTTGACCCAGCGTCGTAGCAGCAATAAGTTTCCCACTGTGCTGCTTTGGCGGCGAGAGCACCATCCATAGCGCTCGCAACTGTCGCCTGGTCACTCGCTTCGTGATATGTGGTGACGAGCATGATAAGGTATAGGTTGTTTTGGAGTTTTTCCTGTTTTTTCTACATGCAACTTTATATATTTAAAGTTGGGGCTAGAGAGATGGGATTTTGGGCAACTCCTGAGCAGTGGCAGGAGCAGATACAGACACAAGCTTGGCTATCAGTGACGCTCATGGCGCCCCCGTTCCCGTGGGCGCCTATCTCTATCCCCGCTTCTGCTTCTCCTTCGGTCCCTCTCTGGCGACCTTGTGCGTCGGCGTCTGTGATCCCTCTCATTATGACTATCTCTCTCCCTGCTCCTGCTCCTACTTCTACTGCGTTTTCGCCGTCTCGATGACTCTTTGTTTCCGCCAGGAACGTCAAATACCATTCCGTACCCTCCAATTCGACCATCATCCACATCCCGATATCGTCTGGTCTGCTCAAGATCCTCTCGGCCTGCGAAACTGCCGCGCGGGCCTTTGCCACCCCGACCTCCCCGAGGACCCACGGTGGGGTTATTTGACCAGGAGTTGTTCAAGCGTGCAACGGATTGTGAGCTGTAGTGAATGGGGTTATTTGTGCCGAAAACGCAGGAATAGACGGTACATACAAGTCGACCCATATACGTCTATCGTCCACAAGAACATTTTGCATTTTGAAGTATGCCTGTATCCCGTGTATAATAAATACGCAGCGCGGAGAAAATAGAAACGAACGGACCTGCTCTGCATCTTCCCTTTTATCAAACTCAATAAATGCATACTGTAACGAATCCCCCGTCTTCTTATCCCTAATAACCTGGCAACTCATAATCGTTCCGAACCTTGAAAATATAAGCTCCAGATCCTCGTCCCTTGTCACTGGATTGAGCTTGCAAACGAACAGGACGTTCTCAGGTGGACGGACATTCGCAAAGGGGAGATCCCCAACCATTTCAAGGGTTAATGCTGACGCTTCGGCAGCGCGCTGACGTTGGATACGCTCGGCTTCTTCTTCAGGCAGGGTTGCGAGCGGGTCTTCGTCCTCGGCTATGCGGGTTGAATTATCCGGAGGTCGAGTGGGTGAAGATGGTGGTTGGATGAGACCTGGAGGGTCTGGGAATGGATCATCTGCGGCAGATAATCAATAATAGTCACCAACACTGACCAATAATCTCGAGCTCACCAAGAACGAGAACATGCCTAATTCTAACATCCTTGAAGGGTCTTCCCTCCTGGTCTGTAAACACATCATTCAACTTATCAAGCGTATCTAACCCCTCGACCACATGTCCAAAGACTGCATGTTTGCCATCGAGGTAGTCAATGCCGTCCGCCAACGTGATGAAGAACTGACTGCCGCAACCACCTGTTGTTTTGTTGTGCCCGATATCAATGGAGGGCGCAATTGCCATCGAAACCGTTCCTTTATGTGCGTGTTTGAGGCGAGGCATGAGCTCGGGGGTGAAATAGCGGGGAGCGGAGGAAGAATTCGTGGTGTTTAGTAGTGCCCAGATGGATTCCCCTCCCGTGCCCGTTGCCGTTGGGTCCCCGGTCTGTGCCAGGAAATCTTTCGATACTAGGAAGAAAATGTTTCGTGGAATATCAGTCGGGTTGTTAGAGTCGTCTAGTACTTACCATTGAAAAATGCGTTGAGATTGTAATAATACACTTTACACAGTTTAAGGAAGTTCTCGCAAGTTTTGGGGCAGGTTTCGATTTCGAGGTCAATGACTATATCCCCGAGAGAAGTTTCCAGGAGGACGGACATAGATTGGGAGTCAGACTAAGATAGAGGCTCATGTGTTATGTACGATGGCCAGGCTCATGCGCGGAAGTCGGAACTTATCCGAATTTGGAAGTTTCACAAGTAGACATAAAAGCATATTTCCCCCGAACATAATTTGATTATCGCTGTAGGAAATAGCCTGATTACATAAGGTTTAACCTGCGTACGTAGCAAATAAGTAATCGCAGAATCTAATTTTGTCTATTGTTCTGTCCTCCAATCGCAATCTGATTGCATTCGCAAAGGACAATTAGATTATCGATTGGAGAAATAATTAAATTCTGTTCTTCTATCATGGACGAGGTAAAAAGGTAAATCTAAATTCTGATTCTGTAATTACTTATTTCCCCCGAAAATAATCAATAAAAACGCGAACTCACGCTGTCATCCCAATTTTGGACTAAAATTGTTAGTACCTAGAAATGTAGGCCTTTGTCATGCCTATCAATCCATCCTAGCACCAAGGAGATTGGATTTTGATTGAGGGAGATATCCGTAATCACATTTTCATTGATTATTTTCGGGGGAAGTAAATAATTACAGAATCAGAATTCGGATTATCCTCAGTGAGAGCCCGACAAGAGACAAGGAGTCCTCGTACATTCCCAATTCTGTATTTTGTTGCTCTCACTCACCCCCATCCCCATCTTGTCATGTTTTAATTCCCGTGAATTCTCACTCTCCATCACCTACTGGATCCTGCTATGATTCATCATAGGCTCATTAGATTTAACTCTCGCCATGAGAAGGCATTTTTCAGCAATGAATATAGTGGCCCCGGGGAAGAACATTTCTGTGACTCTGACTGTGAGTCAGATTGTGGTATAGTTTTTGAGGCCTGTCTTTAATTGAGGGGGAGAGTTAACCATTCATCAGGAAAACGGTAGGTGAGCTTTACACCTTTTACATTTTGCTTCTCAACTAGCCATAAGTAGTATACTTTTCTACCAAAATAAGTTTAGTGCTGGCCTTATATGGTCAAGATCCTAGCCGTTGCCCATGGCAACTCTTTGTAAAATCTGTAAAAGTCTAAAAGTTGTCAGAACCTGTTCTGACGACAATCCGATTCCCTGATGGCCTTCTTTTGATTTTCACTCATTTAATTATTTCTTGTGTTTACTCAGGGGGAGTGCTGATATACTGATATTATTTCACTCACACTGCCACTACCTAATACCTCCATACTTACTTTTACCTTTCATTTAGTGCCTAATATATCATCTTTTGCCGTGTCGTCTCCCTGTCCGAGTCTCATTACATATGACTTGCAAGGACCTGCAGTGGTGTATGGCTGTGGAGATACAAACTGAAGCTTGAAACTGCAGATCCTTCCTGACATGCATGTTGGGGCTGTTTTTCTGAGTAGAATGATCAAAGAATTATGTTGAATGATCCTGTTGTTATTGAGTTACGAGGCAAACATCCCCAGGAGAATGAAATTCGGTTTCATGTACCACAGTGGCTGAATTCCACGTGTTTTGCAACTGACTATAATATACCATGGAGGTTATCACTTTACCTGTCGAATTATTGACATTTCTGGGAACATGTGATTTCATGATGGAATGACCACTGGAAACATGGCCAGTCCAACATAAATGCAGAAACAAAAAACTGTGCTTGGCTATTTATGCCTAAAGCTCATCTTAGGATTGACAAAAGGATGAGTTTTTGCCGTGCAAAGCAACGGCTCTCTTCCAGCAAGTGTACAGTGCCGATCCAGCCTCATTGAACATCAAAAAGTGCCGCGACGATCGAGGAGCACGTGGTAAAAACTTTTGGGAACCTTCCTCGACTCAAACACGTCTGGTTACAAACAAAGACAGGAATGAGCAGCCTCATATCCTCCATAGCATGGTTCGCACTCCACCACAGACCCACAACTTCTAACCCCACCCACGCAACTTTTTTTTCCCAGGGTAAAACGAGGCATAGCAGCTCACCACCCCTCCAAATACGTCCTCGACGACAAAGAACTAGAGCGAGTCAGCGCACTCGCTCGTATCGAGCTTGAAGATGCGAGGGTTGAGTTGGCGAGGGCGCATGAGGCTGCTAAGGGTATGGAGCGTGGTGTGGAGGGGGATGAAGGTGACGATGCTGCCGATGATGATGATGGGGAGGATGCGGATGCTTGGGTAGAGTGAGTTGATTTTTATTGGTTTTGGGGAGATAGGGCTGAATGGGTGTTGTGATGGATCACAATCGAAGTGAGGAAGATGAATCTATGGATGTGGATGAAGACCCGTCCAAGAAGACGACTGCGTCGTCGAAGAGGGACGATCTGGCGCAGTATAATTTAGATGATTACGACGACGACGTCAAAACAACAGGTATGCGAGCAGCTGCAAACATATTTTTGTCCAGACACTTAATACTAGTGTAAATATACAGAAGTAGGGCCGTTCAGCAATATCAAAGGTCTTACATACTACAAAGACAACGAAGAAGACCCGTACATAACATTGAAAGAAGTCAGTCAGTCTCTCCCTCCGTCCATTCTTCCGTCCCATACCTCCACTTCCCACGTCCCACGTCCATCTGACCCATAACAACCCACAACCAGGACGAAACGGACAACGAACAAGAAGACCTCAAAATCCTCCCTACCGACAACCTCCTCGTAGTCGCAAAAACAGAGGACGACATATCCCAATTGGAAATATATGTATATGACGAATCGCAAGAGAATTTATACGTCCATCATGATCTTATGTTGCCCAATTTCCCACTATGCCTTGAATGGCTTGATTTTCCCCCAGCCTCCTCTCCCTCGTCTGGAGACATGCAAGCACAATCAACAAAAGAATTTGGGAACTACATAGCAGTCGGCACTCTCGATCCAGAAATCGAAATCTGGTCCCTCGACGTAGTCGAAGCGATGTACCCAGACATCGTCCTCGGCCGACCAGACAAAACAGCTGCGCACGTCCCCACACCACTAGGAACAGGCAAAAAAAAGCGTAAGAAGAGTAAACACCGCACGGTCTCCTCACAACACCACGTGGACGCCGTCCTCTCCATCTCGTGGAACAAAACCCACCGTAACCTACTCGCGTCCGCTTCTGCAGACCGGACTGTGAAGTTGTGGGATCTCCGACGGGATCCTACTATTGTTGGAGGAGGGGGTGGTGGGGAAGATGGGGAAGGAGGGGCAATACGGAGTTTCGATAAGGTGCATAAGGATAAGGTGCAGGCTGTACAATGGAATGATAAGGAGCCGACCGTGCTGCTTACGGGTAGCTATGATCGTACGGTTAGGATGTTCGATACCAGAGCGCCGGATGCGGGTGTTGGAGCTATAGTAGGTGCCGATGTTGAGGCATTACGATGGGACCCTTGGGAAAATCACGGTTTCTTCGTACGTCTTTCCCCCTTCTACTACTGCTGCTTACTTAAAGATCTAACAAATCCCTCACACAGGTCTCCCTCGAAAACGGCCTAGTCCTCAATTTCGACGCACGCACTCTCCCTTCAGATCTCAGCACCCCATCTCCAGCGCGATATACCCTATCAGCACACGACGGAGCCGTCTCGGCTCTCGATATATCACCGCATATCCGCGGATGCATCGCTACGGGCGGGACGGACAAGATGGTCAAAGTGTGGAACGTGGCTGATGGGGATGGCGGGAAGCCGTCGGTTAGTATGGTCGCTTCGAGGGATTTGGGAGTTGTCAGTTGTTGTTTTTCTTTCTTTCTTTGAGGTGTTAACCCGATTGGTTGTATAGGGCAAAGTGTTCTCGACCGTTTTCTCGCCTGACGATCCGCTGACGTTAGCTGCCGCTGGATCAAAAACCAAAGTACAAATATGGGACGTCGGTGCCAACCAGGGTGCTCGGAAAGCATTTGGCAAGAAATTAGCGCAGGCTGGACGGAGTTTGAGGGAGAAAGCGGGTGGTGGAGTGATTGGTGTGGTAAGTGATGGTGAGGAGACCGAAGACGAGCGAGGAAGCGATGTGTAGTTCTATATGCTGCTTTAATGCCATTATGCACAGATAATACACTCCGACTCGCCCACCCTTCAACATTTCAGAATCCGGCCGAAATCAATTATTGGCACATACACACAACAAGCGGTATTATACTTCCACATTCTACATAAAATCATCCGCGTTGGTGCCAAAGTCATCCAACGCCTCGTCATACGCATTGGTATCCAGCCTATACAAACATATCAGTATTAAATCCCTCAACGAAACTCCAAGAAAAACTTACTTGGCAACCTGCTTCGCAGCGCCTAACACAGGCTTAGCAGCACCCTTCGGTTTCTTCTTCCCACTCGCCTTATCCCTTTGCTCTTTCTGCTTCTCATTCGCAAGCGTCGTGAGCCCACTCGCAGCTTTGCGAACCTCGACGTCTTTCAGTGGTTCAGCCAGTGCACGCACATGCTGCTCGACGAAAGACGCGTAGAGCGGTTTATGCTGGTGTCGTTGGATGATGTATTCGATGATTTTAGCGGAGAAGGTTTGGAAGTCGTCTTTTGTGCGTGGATCGGCGGAGATGAGGGAATCTAGTTCGGATGATGATGTGCCTGGTAGGAAAAAGAAAAGTCCATTAATCAAGTCAACGTGGGTGATGGATGACATGGATATATACATACCTCCAAGAGCGGCAGAGCCCAATAACGAAGCAGCATTAGCAAGATCAGAGTTCAACTCTCTCTCTTTATCTCTTCTCGCTTTTTCACGCGGATCAAGAACTTCGTCAGAATCATAATCCCCATCGCTATTCTCGCCTGAAGCCTTCCTTGCAGCCTTAGCGGCCTCCTTCTCAGCTAATTTTGCTTTCAAAGTACCTTTCTTCTTTGGAGGTGCAGCAGCAAGAGCTGGGGATGTCGTTGTTGGCTTTTCGTCTTCATCAGACGACTGTTCCCAGTCGCTCTGCAAGGTTTGCGTGCGATCAGAGATTCAGGGATTGATCGTGAATAACAATGAATCTACGTACGGCAGGCCCGTCGTCTTCCTCATCTTCACCGTCCCATTTGCTTTTTGCTGGCTTTTTGAGTGCCTTTTGGGCAGGGCTCACGGCCGTATCATTGTCAGACGCTTCTGCACATCTAAGTGGTGAGCTCTGAACGGTCCAGAGACTGAGAGAAATTGGTGATGGTTACCCCAGTCTGACATTCTGTTCTTTCTTTAATCGATAGAAGAGACTTGGAGTAAGGATATCAAGAAATCTGATGGATGTTAGATGGATGTCTGTTTCAGAAAAGTGTGTCGGCCACGTGCTTGGCAACGAGTTGGACGGCCATGTCGAGCAGTTCCCGGCTGCTCCAGCTTGCTATACCCTTGGTCAAAACACACGGATTCACCCGCAAGACTCTCTCTCTTTCAGCTCTTTCCCTCCCGACGCCTCACACCGAACCACTCTCCGACACCGCTATCTCATCTTTATGGGGCCAGGGCGACGATGCTAGGAGAACACTCATAACAGCTTGGCTGGATGATGCCAGACAGCAGATGAAAAATGTTCAGTCGCCTACCATACCCGAGGTTTTACGCGCAAGATTGGAGTGTAATGAACCTGTATTATCATATCTGCCGGAAGTGAGGCTTTCACGCAAACATTCTGCGATGCACTCTCTTATAGGTTATTGCTCCCTAGGCTTTCGCTTTACTTGCCTCACCTACGTCTGGTTTACCACCTCTCGATATTCGACCAGGTTTAAGACACGCTGCGACAGTCGCAGACGAGGCGTGTTGGATAACTAAAGATGCTGCAACTGGAGTGCGTCACATCGTCACTGCTATGTATCATATCTTCAATACGTCTAACACTTCTTCCCTAGACATCTTGGTACACTCGACGCGCATCATTAGCTACTATCTATGCGGTAGCAGGTGCGCCGTACCACCCATTTCTCAATTCCAAATATTGATAATATTTGTTTTACCAGAACTACATCAAATCACTTCCCCAAAAACCGCGTATCACTTCTTAGACTCGCTCCTTGACGCGTCATCCGCTATAAAATCGTCTTTGGACGAGGCAGAGCTGTTCACAAGCTATATCGTGAAGGGCTGGGCTGGCATCATCAAAAGCAAGGGCATATTCTGAACCTTGTCTCGTCGAGATTAGGCATAGGCACCAACCACGATAGCACGTCGGGGTAGATGGAAGGGCAGACACTGTTTGCTTCGATTACATTTGGTACTGTATCAGAGGCATTTTTACATGCATTGAGTACCATGCATTTGTTGACAATTAGTTGACATGGCACGTTTTGCGATAATTCAAGACTCTGACGCATCTGTTGAACGTTGAAAGATTCCAAGCACGCTACGTTCATATAAACACGCGATCACTGCGATTTTTATTATTATTTCCCGTTGATATTCTTATCTTTGCGAATGCAACGCATCCTCCGTTCACCAATTCTCTGTGCCATGATCATTCAAGACGGCTTCATCTCATCTTTTCCCTTCGAGAACTGAGACGTGAGTACATTGTATATACCCACCATTTTTCCGTGTCTGACGGTTTTATCTCTAAGTAGTGCGCACCCGTCTGCAATGACTCTGCGTCGCCAGACCTCAGCAACACCGCGACAACAGACCTATCCCCAAAACACAAAGCCCTTCTCGCGAAGCCCTATCTCACTTCTTCCATCTTCTACGACTATTCTGTTGTGCTCGATCTCATCTGCAATGTACTTATATACCATCCTCGCAAACGGTCACAAGATGGAACCTGTCGTCTGGATATTGGATCCCTGCGAGGATTTCCAACTATTAATATTCCACTTCAATTTCGCGCTAACCCCAGACTCAGCCCCGCTCGCAGAATCACGCGTTCAACCTGAACCAGCCCTCCTAGGCAGTTCCTCCGGTTCATAGAAGTCACACTGCTCCTATTGATTCAAGCAGACGTGAATGTCGTGGGCACTGGGCACTCCTACGTAGGATGACAATGTCAGAGTGGTTTTGTTTGAGTCGATCACCGATAGGAGCACATCGATGTGGATATTGAGGGAGCTTAAGGAGAACGGCAAGAAGAAGAAGAAGAGAGTTCTTGAGGAGAGTTGTCCGCGTGTAAGTGCGTTGATTGCTCTGTTCATTCATTCTTGGCGTTATCTTGATATTTATATTTAGAAAGGCACAAATGGGCAAATCACACCACTTTTTGATGGACTATGATACAGCGTCGATGACCCACACCACGTCTTGTCGAGCCCTCTCGTCCACATTTTGCTTGGTCAATAAATCCAACGACATCGATTCTCCACTGCACGGAGTGAGAATTTATCACCGGTGGGAACTCTATCGCATTACTATGTCTGGCTGCGAGCAACTTGAAGTGAACTTGATTGTACGTGACTGACACGCAATTTTAGAACAGGTTACCTCCAGCACGCCATATATTACGTGATGCGCATCGGCGGCAAGGCTTTGCTCCGATGAGCGCCTTGCATTGGCTCTAACAATGTCTACTCCTGCTTCAATCTCCACGCTCAAGGTCCCGGCTCTGACCGAGAGATTGTATTCTCTCGACTCAGATGAGCTCGCGTTCCTCCTGGCGGAAACCCATATCGAAAACGAATCAGCTCTGAAAAGCCATTTACTTGATATTCAAGCGAAAGCATACAATGTGAGTTGACGATGACGTCTCCTGTTGGTTATAATAATTGAATTGTCGACTCGGTCGTCTAGGTTCACCCATATCCTTGCATTAGACGTTTCGCTTTTACGAAGTAAGTGGTTGTGTGGTTGGATGCGGTGGACAAATCTCGAATGGCATGAGTGTAGAATCAAGATAGCCCGCTTGCCAGCATATGATAAGGTCTTGGCACTGGGACGAGAACGGGATAATGCGATCTTACTGGACCTTGGCTGTTGCTGTAAGGACCTCTGATTCTCCTATCAATGACTTGTTTACCAAAATTTCCCACCCGGATTAGTTGGTAACGACATGAGAAAGGCCGTTGCAGACGGTTTCCCAGTGAAGGGAGTGATCGCGTCTGATATTCACAAGGGTATGCACCACGTTATGATCACGTAGCTGCCCGATAGTTTACCCGTGCCATAGAATTCTGGGACTTGGGGCACGAACTCTTTAACTCCACTTCCGAAACATTTCCTGTTCCATTCATCCTGGGAGACGTTTTTAACCCCTCCATTCTAGAACACATTCCGTCACTTAACGACCCACCAAAGACACCTATGCCGGTTCTACGTTCTTTGACATCACTCAATCCCCTTCGAGGACACGTTTCCGTCATTCACGCATCCTCGTTCTTCCATCTGTTCAACGAAGAGAAACAGCTTCAACTCGCCCGAGCTTTGGCCGGTTTATTGTCTCATGAACCTGGATCAATCATTCTTGGATCGCATGTCGGTCGTCCAGTGAAGGATTTCAAGCAGAGTTCAAATGGGAGGATAATGTTTTGTCATTCACCCGAGAGCTGGAAAGAGCTCTGGGTTGGTCAAGTCTTTCAACAAGGGGTGGTCGAAGTGGAGGTGCTTTTGAAGCCCATTGATCGGACTGACTTTGCTATCCTTGCTGAGACATCTGACAACTTCATCTTGATCTGGTCTGTCACGAGACTGTAGACATCCTCAGGGTCATCCCGCGCCATATAGGGAGCCTACTGGAATTGATTGCACGCAAGTTGATTGCATTGCAGAGACAGTTCATGACGATAAAGGGGAAAAAGACGATGCGACTTGGAACAAAGATACAAATGTAATTTTCAAGGCAGTAAGCGCAAGATGGAGCACTCTCGATCGACTCCAAGCGACACCGCGGCGAAATAGCCATATAACCAAGAACGAGGAGGAAATGACACAGGATCATCTAAACAGCACAAGCATCGCGAATTCAAGAATGCATGAACACGGTCATGAGTTATACTGAACGAGGTACCTCAATTAAATAAACATCAGTAGGGTGTCGATGATTCTGCCAACCAGGCCGAACAGTCCACCTCCACCAACAGAATGATTCCTGCTTGCCTCGTGCATACGTCATAAGTCGTTCATTTGCCGTTGAATGATATTCTTCTACGCCGCAGAGGCATTCGAAATGTGCTGGAGCTGTTTGCTAAGTTCTTCCATCTGTCGCTGATGTTCCGCCGCAGCCGTTTCAGCACCCTTTCTCGCCGTGTCCACAATAGTCTGTATCTGTCTCTCCAACGGGACACATTCCTGGTTATAATCCGAAGCCAGCTTCTGAGAGTCCACCTGAACCCTTGCCATCTTGTCTCCTCGTCTCTAGCTTTGATAGCAGACTTGATCTCGATACGTAAGTCTAAGAGTTCTTGCTGATGTTTGCGTATCTGTCTCATAAGCTCTCGGTTGAGCTCTGCGCCTGCGCCCGTCTGTGATATGTCCATGTTCTGGTCGACAAGTTCGTGCTGAATCTGAAGCGCCATAGGACGGTTGCCAATGAGATAACGCATGATGCTTTGGGCGGATTCGAGGGTGTTCTGGTGGCGCAGCAGTCGCGCATGCCTGTCGAGGACAGGCTTGAAGAATATCCTTTTCGCAGAGTTCTGCTTCTCTAGCCTCACCCACTGCAGCGCTGACTTCACTCCACATGTTGGTGACAAGAACAACATTCTTGAGGGAGCTTTCGCCGCAAAGTTGCCTAAACATACCGAAATTGCGTCTGGAAACGCCACCCATCCTGAAGTCACTGATGCGATGCATGTAAATCACTCCAGAGAGTCGTATCCCGTTTTTGTAACTGCCATAATGGTCAAGTATTAGCTGCTCCGTCCCTTTACAATCTAGCTGCGATAACTTGCGTGGTAGAAAGAAAGTGTGCAATCATTTTCAAAATGTCAGTGTCACTTCTGCTTGTGTCGTCAAACCCGGGCGTGTCAATCAGTAACACCCGACGGCCATCCAATTCAAATGGTGCCGCAGCTTGTACAACGCTCGTGCATGACTACAGGCTTCGACCCACGCGTAGGTTTGAGCCGCTCATGATGTTGATGAACTACATGACGGTGAATCTGCCATTTAATGTGGGAGTCGGTTGTGCTGACCGTTGTTTTGCCACTTCCCGTGGCACCCATGACACTGGATCGTAAGCAGATGTATTTATGAGCACTTTAGCCAATGCATCGATGGCTAAAAATTGTGTACGCAATCACGACTTCTTCTCCCTTCGTAGTAGTTTCTTCATTCCTTGGGGGGAAGATATCGCTGGCATCAGTTAAGCGATTCTGTGGTGTGATTTGAGCTGAGAAACGGGTAGTGGTGAAGGTTACGGTACACCGCCGTTGAAATGAAGCGACTTACTTGGAGGCAGAAACAAGGACTCGAAGCGGCCCATTGTACATTGCGGAAGCCGTAAGTTCTGCTTGGATGGAGTGGACCAAGTACAAGACACCGTCAGAGCTTTGCTGACAGCAGGCTATACTCTGCATGAGGCTGCGTATTCTCACACGCTCCGTCCCCATGGTTAATACTTAACGTCCTTCTGGGACATTCCAGAGAGACAGAGAATCCTAGGAACGCGTCTTAGGTCGACCAGACATAAGGCTTATCGACGGTAGTTCCCTAAGGCTGTTCCTTCGGAGATCATCGCAACCTTAGGATAAACATGTCCTAAGTAGCGGTGCAAGTTGACGGTGCATATATCGATCGACATTGTGCGCATTGTCATTTCCACATGCTGTGTAATACGCATTTCTTTGTGACATGCAGCCCAAAGCCACCAGAGTGACTGGAGTGAGGTCGGAGCATCCCGATTAAGAGTCAAGTAGGCGTCGATACGACCATTAAATGTAGATGAATAGATAGGCGGTCCACAAAAAGAGTCCACGCATCTCATCCATCCAAAGGTCTGAGTCACTTGTGAGCGACTAGTTATGCTGCAACTGGCACTCAAGCTCAGCCATTTGCTGCATCATCTCCTTCTGCTCCATCGCATACACATGTGCCGCATGTTGCAGACGTTCATTGAATAAATGCAGCTTGTTGCCTTGCTGCCTTGGCCATTTCCTGAATATTACGGTCAGCTCTTGTCCTCTGTTCCCTGGCAAATGCCTCGACTTCGAGTGCCTTTTCGTCCGCGCTCAACCTCTGTATCTGTAAAGCCTCTAATTTCTTCCTAGATTCATCTGCCTTTGCTCTGGTGGCAATCTCCGCTTCCTGCTGTATTTTGGCTAACTCCTCGCGATGCAGGCGCGTCTGTGCAGACAGCTCACGGTTGGCCTCCTCGCTCGCAGCCGTTTGAAAAATGTGTTTGCTTTCGTCAACTAACTCGTATTGAATACGGAGGGGCATGGGATGGTTCGCAATAATGTGGCGTAAGATAGCTTGAGCAGAGTCGAGTGTGTTGTCATGGCGAAGCTGCACGTGCTTATCGAGAGCGGATTTGAAGAACATGTCTTCTTTGGCTAAGTCTGTCTCCCGTGCTTCTCCCACCTCCCGGCTGACATCGTCCCACATATTTGTCACGATCAGGACGTTCTTAAGGGTATCGTTTCCGCACAGTTTTCGGAACATCCTGAAGTTCTGCTTGGATACACCGCCAAGGCGTACATCAGAGATGAGATGAAGTTAGATTACCCCGTGCGGTTTCTGCCCATGTTTATAACTGATATCAATTAGCTAAATATACGGAAGTGGTCGAGTTGCTTACGATATTTCGAGAAATGCAGCAATAATTTTCAACACTTCGCTGTCACTCTTCAAAGTGTCGTCAAACCCAGGAGTATCAATAAGGGTGATCGGTCGATCAAAAATCTTGAAAGGCAACGCCGATTGGACAACATCTGTGCAAGACTGGTGCCAAATGCCGACCGCCAAATTCGATTGGCTCAGGAGGTCAATAAACTGGAGCATACAGTCACATCATTCAGTTAACCGTTGTTTTCCCGCTTCCTGTGGCACCCATAATGATTCTGCTAAAATCTATCAGCTCGTCGGAAAGAAACAACTTGAAAGACCAAAATTAACATACGCAATGGCAACCGTCTTGTCTTCAGGGTCGCAAGGAGAAGCTGGATCATTTTCTGACTTGCTTGGAAAGGGAACTGAGTTGATGTCAATCGCCGTCGAAATAGGCCATTTGTCCCATTGAGATCATATTAGTCATATTAAATTCTAGTTTGAATGCAGGTGTCATTTCCAGAGAAACATCATCGGACGATATTATTAGACGACGAATGCCGCTGGCGACGGCATCAACCAACGACATCGAATCATTTGACTTGACTTGGGCTGTGACATGCTGTGAATACAGGAAGTAATTGACGCGACGCTCAAGCGTGGTTGGTGAATGATCGGTCAAATACGTGGCTGTGCGAGCGGAACTAAGTGAAAAATAAAATAAAAACTATACAATTTCGATCAATTCGTCAGTCGCGCGTCACAGCCGATTTAGGGACAATGGCAATAATTTTTTTCTCAATTTTAGTAGGTTTTGGAGATTTGTCAGACAAATAAATAAAAAGTGAGTAGTGGTGAATTGATCAAAATTGTACGGTATAATTAGTGTGAAGAGGAGTTTTGGTACTGTTTTCCTTGCCAACTTGGGTGAGGCCAAAAGTACTATGACAACAATGGATCTTCCCAACTTCCACTGCATCAGCAAACTCTGTTTTTGTGCCATAGATAATCGTAAAAGTCATAGTGTACATAGAGAGGTCATAGCAACCGTAGGAGCCACAGTTCTAGACAGATTGTGCACATGGCTTGACAGGTGTTTACAGCGTTTGGCGTGACCTGGACAGACCTGGATAGCTCTTCCACAGAAGACCTTGTCTTGAATTGCTCTCTAAGTCCAACGTCATCTCCATGTCCATGGACTTCAGGTATAGGTCTAGGTCCATGGGAATGCTCATCCTATAAATCCAACTGCCATGTCAACAGTTTCTTTGTTCAACTTGCTCTCATTCTACCACCATGACCCCCATCAACTACCTTGTATCTGTGTCAATCTCGGGCTACTTATATTGTGCATTCGGCAAACATCCTCTGCCTTCGGTAAGCACATGTTATTCTATCTGCCATTTCTCACCCTAACGGCTGTTTTATCTAGGCTCGCTCACCTGTTAATGTACATACTGCACTATTGCTCACATCAATCCTCAACTCACAACAAGTTTTGCTTAGCCGTTAACAGATATACGAAGCCTGCCAACACAGCACTTGTGGCCAGCTCAAAACACACGGTGTATCAAACAGGCAGTACAGAGAAGGGAGGGCTTCAATGCGTGGTGCGTCTTATCTCTAGCTGTGCTCAAATATCACAGGCCTCATCCTGGCATACAGATCCAGTCACACCATCTGTGTTGTCACTGGCCTGTGAGTACATTTACTTGCTTATCTCGTTGCGGGCACCTAATTTACATTGCAACAGGTCAAGCCTTCTTGTCAATTTTGAATTGATTTTTTTGTTAGAGCTGGTTGGTGGAGATTTCTTGGTTTATTTTGGCAACACAATTGTACTAGATAGCCTATAATATAATTGCTTTGCTATCTTCCCTCTGTTTGTGGATTTGCAAATAAAATTGCTGATGAGGCAACCACTGGCAAAACACTGGTGCAGAATTTCCATATTACCATTTTAGGTCACTCTGTACAGTGCTGTCAAGTCAAAGTGTGGGCCTGTACAGCACTGTCCTGACCGGCACCCCACTGTGGCTTCTGTGACCCTATGGCGGTCTGTACAGAACTACCCAGGCTGTCCAATTGCCTCAGGGTTTGCTGATGTGGAGATGTTAGAGTTAAATGACATAATGCCCCACAATAAATATGAAGTGGATTTGCAGCAAGGTCAGACATTCAACTTTGTATTTGTACTGTTCAAGTTTCATCAAATCAAGTGTGTTACAGTTTGCACTCACTGACATCAGGACTGAGTTTAGCGAGAAAAGCAGTTCCCCCAGCCACGAGCTTGGGGGAGCTCTGAAGTATATTGAGTGCAAGAACGGCTAAAAAGGCTAGATATAACAGGGAGAGGAGGGAAGGGAGATAGAGTTTGAAAAGTAAGAGGGAGTGCAGTGGAAATGAGTCACAGACTACAGTCGATGGGATTGTACAAGAAGGTTAGATAAGAAAAGTAGAGCAAGCAAAAAGGGTCCACACATATGGATCAATAAAATATTAAGATGTGAAAGTTAGAACACATGGGGCACAGCCAGTGAGGAGGGCCTCAAAGAGAAAGAGGTTTTTGCAAACATAACAGTTGAAGGTGTCTGAAGACCACCTTCCAGCAGCTTGTATGAGTACTGGTGCAGTTCTGTCTTCAGCTAATGCAGTTGCTCCTCCTGCACACATAGATTGACTGGCGATTGATTTTGGGAAAAATTTCTGTAGGTGGTGGATGAACCATGCATGAGTAGGGATTGTTCCATCAAAGTGTAGCCACAGCTCGGGTCTCATTTGGAAAAGTGTGTCACAGAAGGATAGGTATGAGTTGAAGAGGCGGTATGTGTCAGTTGACAATTTGCATATAAATAGGCAATTGCCTTCAAAAAATTGGTCAGCTTTGTGTCCTGGCAACCAGAAGCTGATAGCACCAGAGAGGTGTTCAACAGAGGGCTGCATGGTGACTTTGTGATAATCTTGAAGTGACAATTGGTCAGGCCATGTAAGTTCACCAAGTCTCATTAAGTAGTTAGTGGTGGTAAAAAGTTGAGTTAAGAAAAGCAAATCATCATGGGTAGGTGCAGGTCCATATGAAGAGAGGATATGGCTTTCATGAGGGGTAACTTTCGATGTGTGGGAATGCCGAAATGCCACTTTGCTCCCTGCAGTGCATGGGACACAAGGGCGCTCTTATGAGCTCCACACATGTCAGGAAAGTGAGTTTCAAGTTGGTTGGATATGCCCAATAAGTATGTATCAACAGATTTTGGATTTATATATGTTGATTGAAAAGTGACATAAAGTGCAAGTGTGCAAGGAGTTGGTTCAATGTGAAAACCATGAAGGCAGCAAAAGGTGATATAGGAATTTAGAGCAGATGTGTAGTTACTGTGGGTGGAGCGATCAATGGCCATTCTGAGGTTAATTATGAGTTCAGCATTAAGCCAATCTAACGTCCAGGCTTTGTGGATGGGTTGCCTGGATGCAGGGGACAAGTGGATCATTTTTTGGTTGCCCCTAGCATATTTTGAGGGGCTAGAAAAGTGAAAATTTGTAGTCCTGGAGCAAGCTTCAAGGCTAGTTTGTTGTTGAACTGTGACAGTGCATCTGCAACAGTATTGGAGATGCCAGGTATGCATGCAAAACACGTGTATCAATTTTTGACCTGATTAATTCATCAATGCCAAGAATGAGGACTTGATTATATGGTGCACTTGCTTTTAGAGAATGCCAAATGTTGACCATGTTTTGGTTATCAGAGTATATGACCATCCTCAGGTTGTTGTGAGAACCATCTAGAATTGCACAAGTGACAGTGAGAGCTTCAAAATAGAAAATATGTTCTGTTTTGGACTCTGCTGGGATGCAGCATTGGAATACTAGGTTTAACTCAGGAAACCAGTAGGCCATTCTATCTAGGCAGGCATCTGTGAAGCAGATTGTAGCGTTGGAGGTATCAACCACAGGATCCCAAGCAACACTCCACAAGAGGAAAATACCATCTGAATCTTGTTCATGCTTGGTGAACCACAGCAGCTCATTTCAGACAGCATTATTGATGTGAATAGATGCCATTACTTGGGATTTGTTGGCAGTTTTGGCATAGAGAGCAGATAGGGCGGGTTTGAGGAGAGAAAAGACTGTGAGTGATCAGTTAACATGGCCTGCAATGGACTGGAAATCCTTAAGAGAATGCTGTTTCCCTGACTTGGCAGAGTCACAAACTTTGTCCAAGAGGTCACATTTATGCATGTTGCTAGTGGAAACTGTCATCGTGTTTGGGTCAACATCAAAGCCAATGAAGGGTATGACTGGACCATAGATTTGTTTCCTCTCTTCATGTGGTAGGCCAAGCTCATCCCAGAGTTCAAAAAGCTTGGTCTGGTCCATGGGAAAGTAGTGCTTGTACTTAGGGTAGTATTTGACATCTCCAAGGACAGAAAATGAGCAGTTGTCATCAATATAACAATTCAGATGTTGAATCCCCTTCACACACAGTGCAATCCAGCAGACGAAAGATATAAAAGCAAGATACACATTGTAAGATCCTTGGCAACTGAAACAATTACATTTGTCAACATGTTTGTGGTTTTTGAAAGCAACAGTTTGTTTGAGCTGCCATAACAGTGCCATGAGGATGTTATGGTAGGCACCTTGTATATTGGACATGTGCACAATTAGTTGGACATCTTCTCCATGCTCTCTGCAAAAAGCACAAAGTGAGGCACCAAGAGATTTAATTCTGTCCATGCATGTTCCGGCAATATCATCATGGTTGATCATTGAATTTGGTGAGAATTCTCCATCAGATTTGTCATTGATCAAGCGCAGCGAGGTTTAGGAATGGTATGGATAGGTGAGCAATACATCCCTGGCAGGAGATTGGGGCCAAAGTCTTCCAAGTATTGCTTAGCAGCAACTTCTTTATCAATTTGTGCTTCTAGAAATTCCCATTCAGCTTTGGTTTTGATTGAGTGGTGGGAGTCCCAAGTGAGAGGATATTCTTCATGATGTGTATGTGCATGCGGCCAGAAACCATGACAGAGAGAATAGCATACTTATTTCATTGTTGGTTGATTTGGGTTCTGGGAAAGAAGCTCTTCAAAACAATCAACTTTGATTGATGTTGTGATCTCAAAAAGGTGAGGGTACATGTTGATTGTGTTGACTACTGCTAGATTATTGAACTCTTTGCAGGGGACCATAGGAATCGGCTCAGCAGTAAGTGACCACTGTGTGGTTGAACTGACTTCGCTGTCCCACAAAAGACCCCATGTATAGCAGGGGCACTTAGCACAAGGGTCAAGCACTCCCTTGCTTCAATTTGTAATCACATGAGCAGTGGTTCTTGCTGCAGTTGGCACAGACATGCTTATGCCTACATTCAGACACATGTTTGGGGCATTTGCCAGCATTCCATTTGAGACAGGGTTTGTTGTCATGGTAGTCAGGCTTCTTGCTGGATTTTGGATGGATTTGGTTTGACATTTGACCTCTGGCTCCAATCAGGTTAAGCCAGTAGAGTTTAAGGTCATTGAAACTGGTTTGGTCTGTGAGTAAGAGGTTCCAACACTCTCCAATGTGGGCTTGGATTCCCTTGTCAAGGTTGATAATGGAAGAGTGGGAATTGGGTGAGGTCACAGCAAATAAGGATAGAATTTGGGTTCTGTATGAGTTGAATTCTTCCTTCCAGTGCAGGAATACATATACTGCTGCCCTCGAGTAGTTTCCCCAGGCAATGAACCAGTCTCCAGATGTCTTGACCTGCTTGACAGGCTTTGAGACTTCAAACTTGACCTCCATCCCACCAAACAACTCAACTTCTCGGTTATCATTGGTGATGGCAAAACTTCCCGAGATGATGTGATCAAGATCAACCATCATTCTGGTGATGATATTTGTCCATTTGGAGTGCAGGAATGGAGGCGCCCATGAAGAGTTAATGACTGATGATTTCATGAATTTGAGGTCTCACGAAGACCTTGAGGAGCTTGAGCGTCTTCTCAAGGCTTCCCTTGAGTTGGAAGTTAGATAACTGTTCTCAGACAATCCGCGGGAAGTCTGAATCATCTTGCTTTTGCTTCTTCCCCATTCCATCTGGCGACCCCAGGGAGGCAGCTTGTTTTGATCTAATGGGAGTGTCCTCTTCCATTTCAGGATCCTTGGAACTTTGGCTTCCTTCTACGTCTCTGATATTCCAATCATGCTGTTCAAGCATTGAGAGGTAGTCTCCGAGGGAGTCATCAAATTTGGATTTGGAAAGTTCAGGCATTGAAGAAGTGAGAGTGGTGACAAGTTCCATGTGTTGCAGAGGCTTTGTCCCTCAACTTCTGTTCACTCTTTCTGTATACTTCAATAGTCTAGAGGTATTCCTATGCCACTTGAGATGTGGATATGTCCTTGGTTGATGGCTCAGTCTGAGAATTAGGGGTTTCATCTGGGCCATTTTCAGACATGAGAACTGATGGGAAGTATGATTGTATTAATCAGAATCTCTAGAGGGCAAGGACAAGTTCAGTGATGAGAACTTGAGACAAAAGAAAAAGGGACAGACATAGTGGGCACAAGAGTTAGTGAAGAGAAAGAGGGATAGCTCTTTCTCCTAACTCAAAGCCCACCAGATATACACAAGCATTACCCCTTTTTAGCGGGTAAACACTTGAGCAGAGAGCCTGGGAGATCAGCTCTGCCAGAAGCTCTCTGTGATGATGGAGGGCTGTCACTGAGGTAGTGCACATGCCAATTAGATTTATAAAAATATACTCTCTTAACTCAACAAATCAAGTGTGTGCATGTCAAAGCCATATTATAACAAATTCATTTATAGATCATAAATCATTTTTTGTGACTTACTTGGAAGCTTGTCAGTGTTGGGACCCTGACAAGGAACACTTAAGAAGACAAGAATATGCAATTCACAAAAAACAAAGAGAAATATGATAATTGGTGGCTGACAAGTAAGCCCAGGTTTACATTACCTTTTTTGATTGTTGATTTTTGAATGTTCTGCAGAAGATGTTCCAACATGTTTTCAGAATAACTTGAAGAACCATTGTTAAATGTTCAAAATTAGTTTTATAAATTGAAGATGCAAAAGAGCTTCTGATATATGGCCATATCACTTGTACAACCTATTTATGTGAATTAAAACCTGCTCCACTGTCTAACAGCAGCTGTATAATTGCCATGTCACCTAATTTTGATGCTGCCTGTAGTGCATTCCCATACTTTCCACCTTGGGAATTTACATCTATCCCCTTCTCCAGTAGTAGTTGCATAATACCTTTGTGGCCTCTGCTTGATGCAGCCTGGAGTGCATTACCATACTTTCCACCTTGTGCATGTACATCTGCACCTTTTTCTAGCAACAGTTCCACAATTATTTTATGATTTTTCCTTGATGCTGCTTGCAGAGAATTCCCAAACTTTCCACCCTGTGCATTGATGTCTGCTCCTTTCTCTAGCAGTAGCTGCATAATCACCATGTCACTTTTCCTGGATGCTGCCTGCAGTGCATTTCCATATTTACCACCTTGAGCATTCACATCTGCTCCCTTTTCAAGTAGTAGTTGCATGATAACTTTGTGACCTTTGCTTGAAGCTGCCTGCAGTGGGTTTCCATATTTTCCACCCTGTGCATTAGCAATAGCTCCTTTTTCTAGCAATAGCCTCACAACTGCCTCATGACATTTTCTTGATGCTGCCTGCAGAGAGTTCCCAAACTTTCCACCCTGTGCATTAACATCAGCTCCCTCTTCTAGCAGGAGTCTTGCAATTGCCTCATGACCTCCTGTTGATGCTGCCTGCAGTGCATTTTCCAAATATTCATCTTGCACATTGACTTCTGCTCTTTTCTCCAGCAGCAATCTCACAATCACTTCATGACCACTGTTTGATGCAGCTTGCAGTACATTCTCATAATTTCCACCTTGCACATTGATGTCTGCACCCTTCTCTAACAGCATTCCCACAATGGCATCATAGCCTCCACTTGATGCTGCTTGCAATGCATTCTCATAATTTCCTCCTTGTGCATTGATGTCTGCATTCTGCTCGAGTAGCAATCTCACAATTTCTTTATGACCACCAATTGATGCAGCTTGAAGTGCATTCCCGTACTTTCCACCTTGCACATTTACATCTGCACCTTTCTTTAGTAGTAGTTGTATGATAGCTTTGTGACCTTTGCTTGATCCTGCTTGGAGTGGGCTTCCATACTTTCCACCCTGTGTATTGGCATGTGCTCCTTGCTCCAACAACAGTCTCACAGTTTCCTCATGGCATTTTCTTGATGCTGCTTGTAGTGCAGTCTTATATTTTCCACCTTGTGCATTTACATCAGCACCTTTTTCTAACAATAGTTGAATGATAGCCTTGTGACCCTTGCTTGAAGCTGCTTGCAGTGGGTTCCCATACTTTCCATCCTGCACATTAGCATGTGCTCCCTTCTCTAGCAACAATTTCACAATTGCCTCATGGCTTTTCCTTGATGCTGCCTGCAATGAATTTCCAAATTTTCCACCCTGTGCATTGACATCTGCTCCCTTCTCCAACAGTAGTCTTACAACCACTTTATGACCACTAGTTGAAGCTGCCTGGAGTGGGTTCCCAAAATACCCACCTTGCAAATTAATATTTGCTCCCTTTTCTAATAAAAGTGATACAATAGCTTTATAACCACCACTTGATGCTGCTTGCAGTGCATTTCCATAGTATCCACCCTGTGCATTGATGTTTGCTCCCCTCTCCAACAGCAGTCTCACAATCACCTCATGACCACTAGTTGATGCTGCTTGTAGAGTGTTTTCATAATTCCCCCCTTGTGCATTGATGTCTGCTCCTCTGTCTATCAGCAATCTCACAATTGTCTCATGACCTCTAGTTGATGCTGCCTGTAGTGCATTTCCAAAATGTCCATCTTGTGCATTGATGTTTGCTTCATTGTTTAGCAGCAGTCTGACCATCTCTTCATGGCCACTAATTGATGCTGCTTGCAGTGCATTTTTATAATTTCCACCCTGTGCATTAATGTCTGCTCCATTCTTCAACAACAGCTTTGCAATTGCCACATGGCCTCTGAATGATGCTGCCTGCAATGCATTGCCATAATATCCACCTTGAACATTGATATCTGCTCCTTTCTCTAGTAGCTGTTTCACAATTCCCTCATGACCTGCAACTGATGCAGCTTGCAGTGCATTCCCATGATATCCACCATGCACATGGATGGCTGCCCCTCTCTCTAGCAGCAGCCTCACAATTTCATTATGACCTCCAATTGCTGCTGCCTGCAGTGCATTCCCATATCTTCCACCCTGTGCATTAACATCCACATTTTTGTAGTCAAGCAAGAGTTGTGAAACCTCTTGTAGCCCCATCAATGAAGTATAGTAAAGTGGAGCAGGAATAGATGTTGGTGGTGCTGATAGATATGTGTTCTGCCGAGGATTATCACAATCAAAAATTCGGACCCAGTTAACAAATTGTGGACTTTCATGCTGCAGAAGTTTCAAAATTAAGATCTTCTGAGTATCAGAGAGGGTGCCATCTACAGACTGAATATGAACCATCCAATATTCTGCTGCATAATGAGCCAGTGGAAAATGTGAAGTTATCTTGAAATTCAAAGAATCAGTTTTCTTGAACTGAAGAAGGTAGACTAGGCAGATATTCAATATGAATGTATCTGCAATTCTTTTGCTGAAACTATACTGTGAAGTGCCACCAATTTGGATGTACTCTGATATCAAATACTCCTTGACAGAAAAATGAGCCAGTCTAAGCTCTCCTGTATGTGTTATGTGCTGATGTTCAAGGCCCATGTCTTTGGTCATGCCTTTGACTCTGCCTATTTGCTGTACTTGCAATGGTGAAACAATGACTAGACCAGAGCAAATGGTAAGAATATCCCTGGGATCTGGCAGCCGTTGATCTGGGTCAAAGTGAGATCCATCCAAATCAATGGCAAGCATTTCTGCAACCTCAGCTAGAGTAACAGGGCGTGCAGAAAATGCAAGCCATTGCAGAACTTTGAAAGCATCATCCCTGTACTCCTCATCGATATTTAGGAGTATCTGGTGATATGTTTCATGTAAAGTTTTTGGTAGAGAATTTAAAGCCTTTCTCAATGAGCTGAGCTTGAGGCATTTTTGCAGAACATCCAGCTGGCAGACCACCCATCGGAACCTTTCAGATCCTCTTAGCAGATCTTAACAAAGAGAAAAAAGGAAACCAGCTTACATTCCATGGGCACCATGCATGAGAACTGCCTCAATCTCCTCCTGAATCTTTATTGGCCACTTCTTCAACTTGGGATTACTAGCAAGTTGTTCTCGGACATACACCTGTATATCCGGGTCAACTGTTGTGCTCTGAATGTTAACTTCTGTAGAAACACAAGATATAAGACAGTCTTCAATGTCTTTCTCCTTTCGGCTAGTAACTAGGATGTGTAAATTGTCATGACTGTGATCAATAACACTTGTGATCCATTCCAGTAGTGCTTGACGCTCTACACATTCATCCAGAGCATCAAGGATGATAAAAGTCTCCTGGAACATGCCAAGGATGCCTCGAAGAGTATTTTTGAGGGCAGCTATGGTAGGCTGCCGTTCACCATTCTGGTTTTCAGAATACAGAGAGTCCAAAGGAATACAAAGGCCTCCGCACTGGGCAGAGAATTGTTTGATGAGTGACCGGAGGGCATTTCCAAGGTACTGCTTCTTGTCATCACTGAAGTCAAAGTAAAAGTATGCAACTGCAACTGAAAAAGTCACTGGACAGTCACGTAAAACTTCTTGAATGATGGTTGAACTATATGCGAGTGTTACAAAGTGATAAAGATGAAAAAACATGGTATATGCTTACCACAAAATTGATTTTCCGCTCCCCGCTGTTGTATATCAATCAGAAACCAGATCAGTATAACTGGACTAGTAAACGCACGGATGCCATAAAGCCAAAGAGATGAATTGGAGTGCATCTTCCAGTTGATAAAAGCATCTCCATTGATGAACCACGTACCGGTAGCCGGTTGTCGCTTCATGCATGCCTCATTATGGTTCGAGGAGGGGTCAGGTGCCAATAGCCATCGGTAGATCTTCTGCCGGAGTTCATCTGCAATCAAACAGCGATAAGTTCATGCAACCTGCCCAGAAATTTTCAAGATATTCCATACCCATCTCCAAGGCATCAATGTCAGCCCGCAATCCCACCATGTTGTCTTGGATGCAAGCAACACCATCGTGTATTACCAGTGCCAATGTTCTGCAGTAACAGTCAATATACAGTTTAGTTGAAATGTTCACCCTTACGTTTGATCCGCAGTCAAAGCGAGTTGCAGAGTAGCCGTCGTCTGCTGCAAGTAATTGTGTGTCTTCTTCACGTCTCCTTCCTTGAGGGGCCAGGTTAGCGCTTGGCCAACTTTCCTCCACCCGCCGGCCGGTTCTAGGCTCGATTTCAAGCGTTCCATTTCGAGCTTGCATTTGCACAACAGTCCATCTGGTTCGATCAGCAACGCCAACGTGGACAGTCGCGATAATCCAGACATGTCTTCAGTCCTTGCGAGAGTGAGCAGATTCTCGAGAACGGCACGTAAACCGATCAACTGGTTCGTGATCCTGTCCAAATCTCTGGGGGCATTCCTGACTCCACTTTGGTAGTCATAACATATGCAGATAACCGTTCCAGTCACCTGAAGTATACCAATAACGCTCGCTGAATGATGGTGGTGAGCAGCGACATCAATGTTAGGGTGGTACGGCAACTCGCCTGTTACACCTAGCGCCTCTGCCATCACGTTGGACCTCCACAAGTACTTTAAAACGAGAGGGAATGGAGACGAAAGCCTGCGGAGGCGCTGCGGCGGTTAGCGGTGTTTGTCGCCCGCAAAGTCCGCGCGATGCCGCCACTTGCCACCCAATGATATCTTCTGGAAAATACAGCCGATAATTTGACTGAGATCTGGGGGTGTCCGTGTTGAGTCTTTTCTTTCACACAAAACCAACGCGTGCGTACTGGTGAGCACCAGTTGTTTTGTCATTCCAGTAAAGATATATCAGCGAGCAACCATGTAGTATGGTCCACCGTGAATATGATGGCACGCTCGTGGTTATTACAGTCGGACAACTGCCCAAGTTTTCCTCCTGCCAGGGTCAGTGTTCACCGCATTACAGCCAACCTTTTTAGTAGTATGATGGCAACAAACCCTTTTAACATCACGGTCAATTTTGATATCTACAATCGAGCGGATTCGAGAGTTCACAACCACTGAGCCCGAATTGCCGTCCGGATGCCAATGGTAACTGTTTCGTCCCGTTTCACAAATGTAATGGGGAGTAAAATTAGGCGAGGTGTGGGTGGAACACGTAACATAAGTGTATACGATTTCACAAAGCCCGTTGTACGACAGTGATTCAATGGTTTACGTTGTTTTGGCCTCAACAGCAATCGTCCCAGCAAATTTGAAAGCACCGCTTTGGATGTCTGAGTGCTTGATACCTTGCAGACGAGCTATATAGTTTTCCCAGTCGGAGTCGAAAAGACCTTTGGATGAAATAGGATTCGGGGTTGGTCCAGCCAGAAGTGAGGAGGGCTGGACTTCAGTCGCGTGCAGCAAAAACGTGTGGGTCGATAGATCACCGAGATGTATGAGACGAATATTGTTTTGCCCGGGTTGTATGTGTGCTGTCAGTTCCAAAATGGATGTGGCGGGATTCTGAATGATAGCGGTAAGTCTCTGCGCTCGGAGTTGAATTGAATGTACTGACAAGCTCCTGAGGTAGCCAACTCCGTCCTACTTTAGCGCCAGGGTTCACTTCAACTATAATCTTGCCCTTCGGTGGCCATTCGGGTTTGACACTCCTCATAGCGTCCGTGACAACCTCCACAGATGCTGCCGGATCCAATTGCTTATACGTCTCCTCCACAGAAGCAGTTGGAAGACAAACTAGACGAACCGCGATATTTGAACCATTGTGTCCGCGGCATCGTGATGCAACTTCAGCATCTACTTCGAAAGTCATATTGACGACATCCATGTGGTTCAGTCCCACTTTGACGAACCACAGTCCAGGTATACGACAACTTGAACCAGCAGAAGATGGTTCACGAGTGAAACTTTTAGTGGAAGCGGGCACTCCAGGGTCAGCCATTCGACTCGCGAGGAGTTCATGAGAATGCTGACGGCTGGATCCAGACGATGAATGTTTCTTTGAGCTCGAGTCAGAATCTCTGTGGTCACGGATGTAGTCCCACTCATTGTCACTACGATCATGTCTTCGACGGTCCAATTTGTCCAAGTCGGAATCAGCATATCGCGAGTCTTTGCGGCCACTGTTTAGTTGTCGTGTTCCAACGTCAGCGAAATCCCATCTTCCGCTATCAGATCTATCCATATCACGGTCGGAGTATCGCGAGTCTCTGCGACTGTGATCCTTATCCCGCGATCCACCATCGCGATGGTGTTTAGACTTGTCCTTGTCGTGACTTCGGTCTCGCCGGTGTTCGATATCCCCTTCGTGATCTCGTCGGCGCCCTGGCATATCTGTATCCATATCATAATCTGATTCACGTCGATCAGAAGTAGGAGGTCGTCCGGAGTATTTCTGTTCCTGGGAGGGTGGTGTAGCACACTTTATCCTTGTCGGGGACACCGGGGTATTACTGTCGGTATGAGGTATCATCATCGGCATAAATTTGTCGAGCACTTCGTTCTGCTTGGTGAGAATCATCGCTTTAGGAGCCCTAGGTGGTGTCATAATCGACATTGCCGATACAGCCCCATCCGAGTTGAGTCGGACTCGGCTGGTAACCGATCCCTCCGTTGAATATTCTTCATCCCTAGGCCGCTTCGCTCCCACAATGCTCTCGCCCCTGCCATCAGAGTCATTCTGAAGCGCAGCCATCTGCTCCTTCACCTCCTTTGCCGTGCTCACAAAGTCTACGCAAATTTTATCCGTCATCGAACTCATGACCTGCTGTTCCACCTGTTCCGATTCAACGGCACTGTCACCATTGGTATCACGAGCGCGAGCATTCTGAATGGCTAATGGCAGAATCAGACGTCTACACCGCTCATATAGTGAGACTGGAGCAGCCGCAGCAACAACAACAGCAGGACGATCCACAGGTGAATTGGGTACTGCAGTAGGTGTCTCAAAATCGATTTGGTCTGAATCGGGGACAGCGCGCAAGATCTCATCGACATCTGCGGCTGATGTAGATGACATCGGAGACGTAGGTTGTTGATCCTCTGGTGCTGCACTTGGAATGAACTTCGCCAGCGGTGACATGGGGCTTTCCTCAGCCTATATCAAACCAAGTTATGTAAATATTGTATCAGCTGCAGAAGATCGAAACGTAAAATACACACCGTACTCATGTCAGCTGCGCTTACCGACGGCTGTTTGATATCCCCTGATGCATCATTCGGAACATCCTTTCCCGAAGAAAGCATCGCAGTCAGCGCTTCAGACTGCATCAACGTATCTAACCACTTCGTTGGCGAAGGTGGTTCCGTAGCACCTTGAGTCCCTGTGTACGTAGAAGGGCTCAACCGATCGATCAATGCCTTGGGATTGGGGGTAGGGCTATAAGCCCCCTTGTTTTGTGGTGACCGGTATGGTGGAGTTGAAGGCACATTGCGAAAGTTAGCGCTGGCCTCCGCTGGGCGCTTTGTGGGTCCCGGATGCGGCGATGATTTGGGTGATTTCCACGACGGTTTCCACTTTTTGGTCGACCGAGGTGTTACACGAGATGTCAAAGCGGGGCTAGGTGCCATTGTGGATATTTGATGCAGCGGAAGGCGTATTAGATAGAGAATGACGGTGGTTATGGATTATATGCGAATCATAATGAATGACTGCAGCTGGTGGCTATGAGAGGCGTAGTACTAGCACTATACATTGCAGCCAACAAAGTCATCCTTATTATGGCCAACCAGTTCTACCAGCGCAAGGCAGTGAATCAAAAGCCAATATATTGTAGACGTCTAAAGTGATATGCAGCAATTACATTATGACATTCAAAGCGTTGATCCGTAAATATGTCGATATGCGTTCTATGAGGATGGTTCTGAAACCAAAAATCCAACCATGCATGCATCTAGCATGAATTCAGCGTTAACCCAAGCGTGGGTGAGAGCTGCGACAACGCGTTGAGTACATGCTTCTGAAAGCCAATGCGTATGTGATCTCACCAAAGAGCTTAGTCCCATCACGTCCAGCGACTCGCATCAGCTCCTTCTCACCCCCAGGGTGGAAGGACAGATACGGTGTGACGTTGTATATCTTGCCATTGATAGCAGTCCATGCATCGTCCTTCTTGTTGTGTGTCTTCAGCACAGAGGGTGGGATCCGCATCAGGGTGTCAACGCCCTGTTAGACGATGATCAGGGGCACAGATCTCAATGATTTCAAATAGCTCACCCGTAGATCAGCTCCAGATGCCTTCAAACTGGCCCAATCAAGAGGACTGTGTCCTGGAGCGAGCGCCACTTTCTCTCTCTTCTTCGGAGATAGTGTTGGTCTCTTCGTCGTAGTCAGAGGAACGGCAAGAGAGGACGATGCTGAAGATCGGACCCCCAGTGGTAAAGTGCCAGGTTGACGGCTGGCCAGATTTGGCGGTGGGGGTGGAGGCATCAATTGGGAGTCAGTGAGGACACGAGGGCTGTCATTTGATGAAGATGAAGCTGCGCGTTGAGCACTCCCTAATGCCGGAAATACAGGTGGTACATCGTCCTCTCCTACTGTATCTTCTCCATCATCATCCGATGGCGGTGGTGAAACCTCTAGGATTTCCGGAACAACCGTAGAATTGGATGGTGGGTTGGGTGCGGTTGCCATGTCTAACGAAAACCAGCCCCGAAGATAGGATGCCATGACGAATGCGTATTTGTAAGTGAAGAGAGAGTGGGAGAACGATGTCGCATATAAACATGATACGATGAGTTGGAGGAGTCAGACGAACTAGCTTACGTAAAAATGGTTGGGAAATAGATTCCGTTATATGGCATGTACTTACACAAATTCATAGCTGCACTGTAAGTATTCCCGAGCTGGCTAGACAGTTGGTCTGCGTGTCTTTGTTTTCACCGAAAATATATATTTAACTTGTGGGGAAATTGCTGTCGTACAAGTGGAGTGGCACAACAAATCACGGAAATCGGCCAGTGTGTCCCCTCGGAACATGAACCAATTTGCATCGCGCATTTAATCTGCAGACTTCCATCCTGTCGACGAGATAAAAAGCTAGGAGCAGGGAACGCCGATTTACACACATTGGCGGCAGCCGCGCGTATTGAAATGACCTGCCCGGGTTTGCGCCACTCTGTCATCGTCATCATCCAAAGAAAACGTATGAGATAATCGATAACATGTTTAGATCAGCGGCTGAAATTGTTGACTGTCAAGCTAAAGTATGCTTCATGGTAGTCGAAAAACGGAAACGACGCACAGAGAGCTAAAACTGAATATTGCATTCACATCATATTATGGGTTCATCGGTGTAAGATCGTCGGTTCGACTGTGGTGTCATATGATCGACGTGCTGTTCATACTTGAGCTCCTTTCCGCTCTCAGTGGAAGCAACCCCGTCTCTGTCTTCTAAAGCTGCCCTCTTCAACTCCGCAACCGGGGTCGCACGTCTACTATCACGCAAAAGGATACGACCTCCCGGTGCATCCTGCAGCGCCCTAACCACAACATCCTTCTCAAATAAGTACCTGATGTCCTCCAGAGCCACGGCTGCTGTCTCCGGCAAGAAGATATACGCCCATGCAGCCATAATCAAGCAAAAAACTCCAAATAACAAAAAAGTCCCATACTTGATGTTATTGAGCATGTTGGGTGTGACTCTAGATATTGTGAAGGAGAACAGCCAGTTGACCGCAATGGCTATCGAGAGCGCCGCGGTACGGACATGATTAGGGGCCGTTTCAGATGCCACTATCCATGGCACAGGACCCCATCCTATACAATAGAATACCGCATAGATATAGACTGCAACGATAGAGACGTAACTTGCGGGCACGATGGTCTTTTGCGTGTGAATGCCCGAATAACCCCCGATCCATATCATTGTAAGACCTTGCCCTAAACCTCCGATCATCAGGCAATTCTTGCGACCAAGGCCTTCCACGGCGAAGGCTAGGACAAGAGATACAGAGACGACTTTGACTACGCCGTAGATGCCTGTGGCAAATAGCCCGGAAGTGGTGCTTGATATCCCGAGCCCAGCAAAGATCTGGGGTGAAAAGTAATTGATCGCATTAGTGCCGGTCCATTGCTGGAAGAACATGACCAGGGACGGGATGAAACACCGAAGTGCTGTTGACCGTGATTCGCCCATTTTCTTAAACTGAGCCCATGTGGACAGTTTATGCTTCCCAACAAAATCGGCTTTGATCTCGTCCAGAGTGACGATGACGGCTTCGTCATCGATTGACTTGCGGGCGACGTAAGCAAGCGTCTGTGCTGCACGATCGTATTGCTCATGCTCGACAAGCCACCTGGGAGATTCGGGCTGGAAAAGCATAAAGAATATGAAGAGGACTCCTGGAATTACTTGAACGATGAGTGGGATACGCCATTGCATATCGTTCGGTGCGTGGTTCTTGGAAACGCTGTAATTGACCCAAACTAATGACTTAAAATTTGAGAGCTCGCATACATCGTAGTAACGATATTACGCACAACTCAACATTATTCCGATATTATTTGCGAGCTGAATCATTCCGGTACAACGACCACGGATAGTCCTGGGTGTGCACTCGGAGACATACGACGGGACGAGAGCTGATATCATACCGACACCAATCCCAGCAAAAAATCGGCTGAAATATAGGACACGTAGACCAACGGCTGGGCTGCTTCCAATGCCGACGATGCATTGAATGATGCTTCCAACGACGTAAATCACGCCGGATGCGAGCAGGCACGGTTTTCGTCCAAATCGGCCAGAGAAGTAGCCTGTGAGGAGTGCACCGAAGCTAAGCGCAAAACCGAAATGCGTCAAACTGCTTTTCCACAGAAGCGAGATCTAGACTTACAAACACCCTGCCTGCAATATAGAGACAACATTCCCACTGAAATTGGCCCGAGCATTTGCTGATTCCTTGTCCTGTCCAAAGTAATGCTGGAATGATTTAAGAGCAAGAATACCTCCAATAATGCCGATATCCCATCCGTAGAATATAGAGCCCATGGCGGCTGAAGCAGCCAGTCCATATGCGTTGCGGTAACGGGAAATATCAGCAAGTTGTTGTTTGTACCACATTGGCGGAGAGCGAAAGACAAGGAGATCCAGCGCCCAAAGCCAGTTTAAAATCCAGAGCACATGCCATGAACTAACTGGATCAGGAAGCTATAGCTATAATGGAGATATAAGAAGCGCAGCATTGAACCAACCCCGAGCCCTCATCGATCATCGGACGCGACCATGTGGATCCGTGGGTTGCGGACTCTTCTTGAAGGTTTGATGCCTTCCTTGGATCCTGTCTAAGTTTACCATCCAATTCAAAAGGCTAGCGATTATCAGCGGATATCTTGTAGAGATAAAGACAATGGCGGCCCTAAGAACAGATAAACCACAAAAATGCACTTGAAGAGTGATGTTGTTTGTAAGTAAGTGTTTGTGTGACCGTTCAGTCGACGTTCACGGTGGGCTCTGGCCGCCGTCGCAGCCTAGATCTACAAGTTAGAGTTAGCCCGAGAGCGACTAGAAAATCATACAGTTACTTTACATTCGAAGTTATTGCTTATACTTAAATTGGCTGCCAATGATAACTTTTCACCAGCAAATTCATATTTGTGGCACATACTGTACCAGTGTGACTATGTTAACGGGCTATAAGCAATGCGGGCTTGGGGTCTAGCACTAGCCCCTACTCTGCACAAAAGTAAGAAAGATATAAAACGGTTGCGGCTTTACATAGCTTTCTTGTCACTGATTGTTTTTTCGGATGTTACGTATAAGTAGTCGATCCTGTCAGATCACGGAAACCTTCGCATATGTTGCAAATAAAGGACCGCCCAAACACCAATGATCGAGCTCGGCCACTGACTATGAATCAATAGTCCAACTGCTTCACCGACGACAGGGTCGCTACCCATCTCCTTCATCGAGCCGCCTCTTTTTCGATGATCGATCCTCCGGATTTAACAATTCATGGCGTGCTGCTACTCCCTCGGATTCTTGGCTGTTGGAAGAGATATCTAACATGTCCATACCCACAGATGGTTGCAAGTTCAGAGGACTGAACTCAGGCTGTCGCGGTGTCTAGCAGGTCAGACGCAAATGTATTGGAAAAGTGATAGACTTCGCACAGTGAGGTCATTAATGCATTCCATGTCGTACGCCAATAAATATGATGCGGGATCTGCAATGTCATCGGATAGGCTTGGAGAGATTTGACGCATGTATTGGTGCCGGTGCTGTTGAGCTTGGCGGGACGGTCCTGCTTGCTCACGTTGCCATCTCGGAGGTGTTTCGTTGGATGGACCAGGGCGAGTTTGCTGTTCAGTTATAGCGTGTCAGTAATGGCTCCAGTTAGAGTCAAACAAACAACTCACCGGTGTACCGGTTCCACTCTGTTGACCCCTGTCATAAGCCCATGAAATATCCGCAGTCTGCTGCGAAGGTACAGCACCTCTGATACCTACATCGTCCTGACCGACTTCTTCGACTAGCTGCTTATGAGCACCAATCTTCTCAAACCTCATACTGCCGTCGGCTAATGCCTCGAGCAGCAGTTTATTCTGGGCTGCAGTCATCGCCGATGGATTCTGCTGGGGAATTGAGGGAGGCCAGCCTACTAGACGGACATCATGCGTAGATAGGCGATCGTGGTTCGACCATTTCATTTCGGCGGTTCGTATACCGCTTGCTGTACTAGAGTGACATGCCTCCGTCAGAAATTTGCAAATAAATACCAATAAACGACCATGTGCACACATACCGAAGAGCATCGCGGACATTAGCGTACACTTCGGCTTTCAATGAACTCGCGGGGCCGCGTTTAGACAGAGCCGTTGCCGCGGCACCTAAAGTCAAGGTCTCACCATCGGTAGAATTGCTATTCTGTAAAGCCGTAATAGTATTGACCATTTCAGCTTTCTTCAAACAATGCAACCTGAAATTCTTTGCCCCAGCATGCCCGCCTCCTCGAATGCCCCGCCAGAACTCACGGCCTAGAACTGTGCCACCCAAGAAACCATTGTTCTCAGCGTCGGCTGGGTCAACTGTAAGGAAGAACGAGTGGTTTCCTGAGAGGGAGTGGAGTGATTCGAAGGTTCGGGACGTTTCACTTAAGACTGAATGGACTGTGCGAGATTAAATTGAGAAACACATAGGCCAAGTTTCCGAGTAACTTACTGTACTTGCGTCTGTCCCCCTTACTTACCCGGGACTCAGACTGAGATTCTGGTCCAAAAAGATAGGCGCAATGCCATTCAGCGACATATCGTCGGGTCTGCCAAACACATGAGTTGTAAGTCGTTGTCTGAATTGAGGATTATCAAACCTCATCAAATGGTTTATTTTCGCGTTCTGAAAACGACTGTATCTCGTTGAGGGTTTTCTCCAGAAATGCCTGAAGTCTTTCGAGAAAGAGGGGATCCGGGATTGCGACTTGCAGTGGGTGGGGGAGGTCGATCATGGACGAGTGACTTCAAGTGTTATAGTAAGCGCCGTATGACGGAGAGGCGCCCATTGCACCGCCACGACCGCAAAATTTATCGCTCTCAACCGATATCCAAAGTCCTGAACCATGGGACGCACAAGGACAAAAACAAAGAAATCGGTTCCAGTCGTATCCAGCGCCTCAGAATCCCCATCGAAATCAGCGCCATCGATACCATCCTTGCTAGAAAAGGCCCAGGAGCTGATCATACAATGTGACTATGACCTCGCACGGATGTTCGTCAAGCGGATACTGGACCGCGAACCGGCCCATGTAGAGGCGAGGGAGATGATGGGTATTGTATTGCTTGAGACTGGGCAGATTGATGATGCCAGATCGGTGAGTGATTGATTCCACCGTGATAACTGTAGATTGAGCACTGAATGACCTGAGTAGATGTTCCTGTCATTAATCCCTCCCCATGTCAATGCACCCACTCACCCACCCCCATCTGCTTATCTATATCTCGCACAATTAACGGATGATGATCCGCACACAGGACTTTCACATTATCAGCACGCGATCGATATTCTTGTCATCCAACTCAAAGGCAAAGAGCGTGCAGATGATGCTCAGACTGATGAATCCGAGCTGAAAAGCAATATAGTACGTGCCTACGTGGGCATGGTAGAAATATGGATGGATCCCAGTTACGATCTGTGGTACGTACGAACTTACGATTTTGAACCTAGCTTAATCCGTAGTAATGGCATTGCGCACACAGCTTCGACCCGAACGCAGAACAGACATGTGAAAGCCTGCTCGACCTTGCCCTCCAAATCGACCCTGGTAACTCCGAAGCCCTTCAAGCCCTCGCGTCCGTCCGAATGTCCCAAAACCGCCCAGACGAAGCCAAAGAATACCTCTCCCTCGCCTGGAGTGCCTGGAAAGATATCGAAGATCCCACTGACCCTCGCCTACCCCCTCTTTCTACCCGACTATCTCTGGTTAAATTGTTTTTAGAACTGTCGTCATTCACCCCTGCTTTATTGGTTCTGCATGGTATTATGGCAAGCGATGATCAGGAGGTGGAGGGATGGTATCTGGAGGGGTGGTGTTTCTTTTTAATGGCAGAGGAGGCCAAGGAAAACGAGGCGGGAAAATTGGATGAGTTGAGTTGGGAAGAGCTAGCGAAAGACTCGAGAGATTGTTTAGAGACTTGTCAGATGGTGGGTTGTCTATCTATCATATGCCCGACCGTGGTCCTTATTGCTTGGACACAATAGCTGTTTACGAACCAAAAACACCCCGACGCACCGTTATTAGAGCATGTACAAGAGCTCATCGGGAAGCTGGACTCACTGGGAATAAAAACATTACCTGCCGACGACGCCGACGAGAGCTGGGAAGACGAAGGTGGCAGTGAGGATAGTGATGGCGACGTTGACATGTCGTAGTGGAGTGTTGGGCCTAATTGTTGTGAACCTGACTGTATAGATGTTCAGTCACAACTATCCTCTCTTATCACACTGCGCGGCAGTGCCGGCCTGAGCTCACTTTGATTCTCGATCAGGGATTTGGCCGTGGCATACCTATATTCACTGCTATAATTATTATCATAGTGGGCGAAGTCACGTGATCGATGAAGCGGCTATTACGTATTTTGTGCAACGTAATATACACTTGCAGGACGTTCTAGCCTCCTTCTCCTCTACCATCATGTTCTCCTCATTTTTCTCGTGAGTTCAAATGTAATCCCAATCATTGTTCTTTCATATATTTTGAGACAGAACCTCGGCACCCGTTGACCCTACAGCTCCCACATTCCACCCCGTTTCGTCCAGATACGCGACGTCGGAATTGTTTGGAGAACTTGCACCAAGCGATACTGAATGGACATGTGCTGCTGCAAGCTTCGTCACCGAGACCCAGATCTTCTATAATGTCCTCGAAGATGGTACATCCGTGATGTGTCAACTGATCCACTCCGCCATTGGGTATGTTCAGTCCCGCAGTCTCCGATATTTACTAAACGAATATGTATTCGCAGGGTTTGGTATCCTTCCATTCAGTTTACGTGCAAGATCTACAATCCTAATACCAAAGAAACGATCTGGAAGTCCATCAATGTAACCAATTTCATTCTCGCACCCCCTGGGCTCGATAAACGTTCGTGCAAAGGAGACCAGTTCTCCATCACGCACAAGTCCGCCTCAGGGACAGACTACCCCGAATCATATACCATCCGCGCCAACCTTGCAGATGACCTCCAAATCTCGCTGGATGTCGTGCGGCCTGCGGGAGTACCCGGATACAAGATCGGCAAGGGGCCTCGAGGTGGTTTCTCCTATTTCGGACCTGACCTCGAAAAACCAGAGGGATACGCAATTCATCGGTTCTGGCCGCATGATATAGCGACAGGACATATCATCGCGAAGGGCCGTGCACTAACGGCTAAGGGCCCAGGGATGATGGTCCATGCCATCCAGGGCATGCGACCGAATCTCGTCGCTGCGCGATGGAATTTCGCGAACTTCCAGAGCGAGGCACACGGGGGTGTGTCTGCTGTTCAAATGGAATTTACGACGATAGACGCGTATGGGAGGAATGGGGATGGCTCGGGTGGCGTTAAAGTCAATGTGGGCAGCTTGGTGCTTGGTGGGAAGTTGGCGGCCGTGACGGCTGAAACAAAATGGCCTGATGAGGATGAGTCGGACAAGGCTCTCGTCATCTCAAGAGCGACCCACTTGGGACTGGTTGCGGATGAGGAGACAGGATATGACGCTCCGTCGGAGATTGTATTCAGATGGGCGGGTCCGTCTATTGTCGCCGATGCACAGGGCGCTGTGGACGCTACTCTGAAGGTTGACTTGGGTAGCCCAAAAGCACCCAAAGGTTTGATAGAGAAGGTCGACGTGCTGGCTGAGATTCCTTATGTCGTGAAGACAGTGGTGAATTATGTCGCTGGTACCAAGCCATACATTTATCAGGTATGACATATACCAATGTGCGCAGAAAAGGCACTAACAGATATTCCATTCTATTGCAGTGGCTGAATCCTGCGAAGTTGTCTGTCAGTGGTCCAGACGCCCTTGTTCCTGGGTTGTCAGCAGGATTGGAGATCGACGGTACTCTTTACAGTGAGGCCACTTTCATCTCTTAAATTTAAATGGGCATTTCCCATGGCACGGTTCTTGTATACATAATAAAATAGTTTACGGTCGAGTCATGCCATTCTCCTGGTTAGTACATGAATGGAAACTGCGCCTCGGCAATATGCGACCATAAACTGAAAACGCTGAAGCGCGGCTCCGAATTCGACACGCATGCGCCGGTCCTCTTCACAAGTAAACCATGTACAATGTTGCGTTCACTAATAGGCAACCCGTCCTTACGTCTTGTGTCTCGTTCACGAGCGACAATATCTCAATCTCGTCGCCAAATACATTCCGGTGTCGCCCAAGAAGTTCGTATGCGTCCTCGAATCACGCCTGGACATCTGCAAGTTAAGCCACGAAGAATGGTTCTTGGAGCTGTTTCGATATCAGGGAGCTCCTTCTTTCACTCAACACCAAGACGACAAAGTGCTCCTTTAGTACCCTTCTTAGTTGGTGCTTTAAAAGTAGGCGCTTCTTGCCTCCCCCCAAGAACTGTCTGATCTGATAGTCAATAGGCATCGACTACACTCGAAGTAGCTCGAACCGCAGCCCGAATAGCGCTGACATTCGTACCCATTCTTTTATTTAAAAACAGAAGTACCCGCCGGAACTTGCAATGGGCGGCAGTTCATGGCAATGAAGTCTCAGAGGAGAAGAAGGCCACTATGCTGCAGAGGATGAAGAAGCGGACACTATTATTTCACATTCTTTTGTTCACGCCAATTATATTATTCTGGGCTATCATCTTTGCGAGTTTAGAGAGGACGCCTCTGACGGGAAGGTAGGAGAGTGCGTCTTTTTGGCAGATACAACTGTACTGACGAATCACTAGATGGCGGTTAATTCTTCTCTCACCAGAGGAGGAGGACGAAATTGCAAGTCAACTGGCAGGACCAGGGTGGTACCAAGCCGTGGGTGAAATCCTATCGCACGATGGCCCACCCAAGATCGTTCCACCCGCAGACTGGAGGTTTGAATGGGTGCGAGACACCCTCCGCAAATTGGAGAACGCTATTCCTATACTGCAGAATGAACAACTTCTCCAGCCATTATGGCATGAGCGAGGTCCAAACGATAAACCTTTGCCACCACCTGCGGATTTTCCACTCCGTCCGCGACCCCGTGGGTCCGAGTACTTACGGTGGTTCTGTGAAATGTCTGCAGCCAGGAAAACGAATCCTGCGCCGCATGCTATACCAGGCCCGCCATATTCTCTTATGGTCGTTGATAAACCCGATGCGTCGAATGCGTTTTCATATGGGTTCGGGCCAGATGGTGGCGGTGGCATAGTCGTATATTCTGGTTTCTTGGATGATATTCTTTCTCGTTCATACGGAACGACTCAGACATCTGCACCCAAAGAGTCACCATGGTGGACACGTCTTCTGGGTGGGAAGCCACCTCCGCCATCATATCCAATTCCTACACCTGAACAAACGTCCGAGCTGGCCATTCTCCTTGCCCATGAGCTGGCGCATCTTGTGCTGTCCCATCATTTAGAAACACTCTCGTCGGTCACTATCATTATCCCTGGCGTATTATCCATAGTCTCCGATACAATTCGAGCATTGCTCTTCCCTATCACCATGCTTTTTGGACCATTTGTCAATGACGCAGTTGCTCAACTGGGCAGAGTGGGGTCCGGTGAAATTTCCAAGATTGGAGAGTACTGTACTAGTGGAAAGCAAGAGATTGAAGCAGATCTCGTATCGGCACGGTTTGTTCATCTTGTTTACACTAATATTGTCTCCGTACTGATGAATTTTCTAACGGCAGACTCCTTGCCCATGCAGGCTTCGATGCACGCAACGCTGTCCACTTCTGGGAAAGCCGACAAGAAAATACACAGACGAGAGAATGTTCGGCGTCATGTGCAAATCTGCCTACGTCTTCCCAATCGAACCTCGCACGGCGGATAATGAGCTCGACACATCCCATGAATGAGATGCGAGTGACCAAGTTGAGGGATGAGCTTGTACGCTGGGAGCTTGAGCGACGGGTGGCTGTTATTCGGCGAGCCGCTGAAGTACCGGCTGCATAGACGATGAATGGGTTTTATGGTATGAATTTGGAATCAAGTAATATTTGTTCGTTTTTTAGTTCACGTCCGCTTTGCTTTGATACTGTACTACACAACCAACATTGTACCCATATTTTCACACTCCTTGCTGTTCATTTGATATACTACAGAATGTTTCTACCACCACTCATGCTGCCACCGTGTTGTTTTTATAACATTAACAATCCAACTCTATTGGATTACTATACAATAACCGTAATCTAAAAGTGGTCAAGATGATGCGACAAGAGACTCTTCCTCTGCTGGTGTACGTTTACTCTGGTATCTTCGGGTTAAACGAGTCGTCCGAGCTCCATCGTCAAGCTCCTCTACTTCTGCGACAATTATATACCCACCCAATTTGGGCAGCCAAACAATCCACACGTAATAATACAGAGTACAGAGCTGCAAGTAGTAGGTTCAGTCATCGGAACGAGGCAAGAAGACCAGATTACAAACGTACTGCGAGTACGGAAAGCCCTACAACGCAGTATCTGAATAAATATTAGCACGGGGAGGTACAGCATCAATCGAAAGCTCTTACGTTGCGTACCAAAAACTTACATCCGAATGACCAGGCTCTGGGGGTACCCTGTCGCACAAGATGTAAGAATAACTACCGATGGGATGACAATAATGGCATACCATGGCATGATCAATAAAAAGATAGCACATAGCAAAAAGAGCGAGACAGTAGTGTTCCGGGCTTGGTAAATTGAGGGAGGAAGACTCGCATGTGCCCTTCTTCTGCGAAGTATCCACACCCCAATAACCATCGCACAGTGAAATATCTGTGCGTGTAATTCCAGTATGAGGTTGACGATCACTCCCAGAACGTGAACGTACTAGATTGGGATAACTAGCCAGGTCAACAATAAAATTGAACGCGTCTTTTCCGGGAACGGCGACGATGACAGAAACAGTCAAGGCGTACTTGAGGACCACGGGTGCGAGTGGTGTACCGAATGGTTTAGTAGATGCGAAAAACGCAGGATAAGGAAGTAGTCCTTGTCTAGCAACTTCGCGGAGGATACGAGCCTGTCCAGTGGTCTGCAAAATGGCTTTAGAACCACACAACCACAAAGACATAGACCGGGTGATAAATTACCACAGCTATCTAATAGTGGCTCCATCAAGCAATGCAGGGCCAACGATTTGATCCACTCACTATGTTGCCAAAGGTGCTGAGAGCTACCATGGCTGGTAAAACCTTCACTCCCCACGAGTCACCAAAAACATGGCGGAAGAAAAGTGCTGCGATAAGTTGTCCGGAGTTGCGAATTTCTTCACGGGGAACGGCAGCAACGTATGCGACGTTGATCAAAACAAAAAGCACGGTGACTAGGGTCAAGGAGATGATTCCCGCTTTCCTGATTGTGCGAACCGGATCTGTACTTCTAACTTCACCAAGTACATTGAAAGCATTGTGCCACCCGACAAAGGCAAAATTAGTTTTCACAAGTCCAAGTGCAAGCGAGTGCAGATTAGAAGTACTGCCTTCGAAGATATTATGGAAGTTGGAATATGGGTCTTCGATTCTTGTGATACCAACAAAGACTGCAATGCCGACGGCAACCATGCTGTGGCAATGTCTGAGAACGACGTTCAAAGCGTAAACCACCAGTGCTTACGCACAAAATCGATGACAGAACTTTCAAAAATGTCAGAAAATTAATGGCCCTGAGTGCCCACTTGGTAGAAAGTCCAACCACTGAAAAAAGAGGATGTTAAACTTAAATCAAATTAAATTGTGGACAACACTTTGCCTGCGACAGCAACTGTGCAAACGCCCAAGGCTGCGAATGTTTGGCGGTAAGAAGTGACAGGAACTTCGCATATCGTCAGAAAGTATTGTGCGAAAATAATTGAATTCGTAGCGCTAAATCTGTCAAGCAGGAGTGCATCAGTTTTTTAAAAACAAACCAAATCATTGCACTGGCACGCACGAAAGCAGGACAGCCGATATCGCGAAAACAGTCGGCACAAAAAAACGAGGTCGCGGATATGCCTGTTCAAGATACACAACCTCTGCTCCCGATCTGTCTGGAAACATGCTAGCAAGCTCGACATACAGAAGCAGACCGGCTTCAGGTATTTTAGTGCTCCAACGGTCACTCTTTCTGGACTGACGACGAACCAAATGCAAAAATGGAGCCAATGATCCAAGAGATCAGGAGCAGTCCGATGGATCCAACAGAACTCAAAATGGCCCCGGGCACAGAGTAAACACCAGACCCAAGCAATTGCCCAAGGTTTAGCATAACAGCCGACAAGAGGGTGACTTCACGACCAAGAGGATTGACCTGCACTTTCTCAGGTAAGTCAGTTTAACCATTTCGTCCAGAGAAGGTTACATGCAGTTTCAATGGGTGCCCCTGGGACTTCCGCTTCGACACTGGGCTTCGGACTCAACAGTGGGGTGTCCTCCAGGAAATCTGACGACAACGACATGACTGTACTCTCTACGATGGCCAAGCACTAGGGTAAGAGCGTCAGCTTATACGCGTGCGTACGTAGGCAGTACTAGTCATACGCGTGCTTGATTGCGCCATTAATATTAGTACAATTTGATTTGATGGCAGCGGCCAGCGCCAGAACATCTTGATATGTAAGGAATATCTTTGCGACATTCTGCTACTTGACACCAGCTGCACGACGGAATTACCTTATAGGTACTATTACCCGCAATACATTTCATTTTTTCCTCTTCCCGCCCCCTTTATAGCACGAAAAGTTGAACAGCATTGAGCGGGTCTATAGAGTCTATGAATCTGCCGCGTGCCGCCTCTTACGCCATTTTCCCGCATGTACAAGCGTCTGTCTGCACAATTTGCCACGACCATGGCTAGGATCCCCCAACTTCTGCACTGTTCCAGAGTTGGCGAGACGGAGCGAGAATCGCCGTCCTCGGAGAACCGACGCCATTGCTAACGGCTGAATTTGACCAGCTCAGCGTTCTCAAGCTCCCTCGGTCTGCTCTGGTATGAATGTTCCTTTGTTGTGGGGACTGAAGAGAACACGATTAATTATTGTTATTCATCTAGTTGCAACCTCCATATGGGTATAAGGCACTGGACCTGTACTGTCGACGTCCGCCTGGGCCTATGAACATCCGACTCTAGTGCAAGACGATGATATTCACAGCATCAGTTACCTATCTCTACCGCTAGGCATGTCTTTCCGGCGTATATATGTTGCGGTCGACGACAATGCGGTAGAATCCGTTCAGAGGCTGGGTGTGGATGATCTCGTTGAGATGGCCTTCTTTGGCAGATCTGTGTGCGCACATTCTGTCCTGTATGTATTACATTATTTTGTTGTCGCCACTGTTCCAATGCCTGTTTAATAGCATCAAGCACAGCATTCGACTTTGACTTTGACTGAGTAGCTCGCCTGTGGAAGTCACAGCCAACACATTCGCCGATGTGCTAGCTGTCATTCCATTCTCATCACAAAAGATAAAAGAAGTTTTGCAGCTCTTGGGGCGGGAAATGGGCGTGACCCGTTCAACGAGAGGAGCATTCTGAACCAGGCGTTCTGGACTGACAAGGGTCTGTCGGAGTCTGGTACTGTCACCCTGTTTCGTTTCATTGGGGAGTTCAAACGCGCACTTTCCGCCAAGAATTTCAACCAGCTTTTGATCGACTTCGCATCTGGCCAGTGTCAGCTACGTGCGTTGGGGCGTACGACATACTATCTGGGGCGCTACTTGTTCTCTGGGTGTTGTGGTAAGTTTTTTCTTCCGAATGAGACGAGGACAATTTGGTGCGTAACATGTCCTTTCTTGTACCGTTGTCGTTCACTTATTTACAAGCAAATGATTCTAGCATGTTTTGGTCTACTCCCACAGAAAATGGCGCTTGACGGAACCAGTTAATTATTTAACATTCTACTATTCATTTCTCTGCAACATTGGAGTAGCAACCTCGATTTTTAAAACGAATCTGTCACGTCTTGAACCTCAAACGATTTTGGCATCATTGAAAGCACACCCATGGTATGTACCTACACCACTTGCGTCTGCATTTAAAGGGGTGGCGGGGTGGCGGCAAAGGTGTCAGAGCCAGTAAGGACAATGGACAAGGCGGAGGTGATGGCAGTCACCATGGTGAAGAAGAAATGGACCAGAATGATGTAGAGAAGCACGAAAGGAGTGGAGCCGGGTCGACCGCAAGAAGTACGAATGACACACGATGAGCGGATGGTGGACATGTCTGGGGAAGGGGCACCCTTGAAAGAAGAGAGCGTCTTGGATAGTCTCACTGTCCAGAGTCGAGCTACGAGTATGCGCGATGACTATTTCCCCACCAGAGATATCGATGGCCGTTGTCTGTCTCCGTATGAACTTTGAATTTGCGATAGTTTCTTGGTCGTATCATATCCCAATTTCCAGTGTATCGCATAGTTACAGATGTTGTTTCCATTTCTTGATGTATCTTTTACGAAGCTCACATTCATAGGTCTTAGCCTGCGGCAAATAACCTCCTCATGGCTGAAGAGTTGAAGCTTGGAATTTCTGTATGTACATAAAACAACAGAATTCTAGATTGCTTGACATAGTAATTTTGCACCATGATAGTGCTATCGAGAACTGGTCGGATGTCAGACCATGTCCAAGTGAGCCTCATGTGTCAGACAACACGAGTCTCTAATAATTGAAGAGTCCGATAACGTTGGATGTGCAACGACATGATGTGCGACACTCAGCGAGTCCAGTAATAGGTTGGATCAAAGATGGATAGGTGCCATGGTCTGTCGGGATGTAATAACTGGGAACGGACCAGCACACGGGAAATGCAGTGAAGAGATTCTGTAATTACCGAGTAGGCAACGAGCATATATGTTCGCACACAATAGGTTGCAGTCGTCTGACATGGCGGCGAGACAAGACATGTTAGTTGGCATTATGACACTTCAGGTTCACTGCACAAAATCAGAAATATTAAACAGAGTATAATTGGATGAGACTTACAAGACAGACGTGGTTACGTTTCCCCCATTTGAGCCCACATAATCCGGAACTAAGCAGCTGTATCGAGAAAAGTCCATGTGGTGGATGTGCGAGGGTCTTGACTTGGACTTCGTTGCAATACTGAAGTTGACGTTCTTGCTGTCAAAGAGACCTATGGAGATAGGCTGATCAGTGTCTGAAAAAACTAATACGGAAAAGAGGAGACTTTGATCGTGGCCTTGATGCTCTGGTACCCGTGGGGAGCGATGGTGTACATTCCTGGTTCCTCGACGAGTTTAAGATCCCCCAACGTCGCAAAATCCAAGAATAAATTCTGGAGCGTGTTAGGAGTTTGATTGACGAGTAGAACATCTGCAAAGGAACGTCAGATCATAACTAATTCGTGCGTCTTGATATACGCCTTGTATGCTCGTCTGCATATGGAGTCACTATCAGTTCCTTTGACCCTCACGCCGAGGAACTCGTTTTAATACCTGGGTCACGGCTGCGTATCAGTCTTGCCGTCCATTTATGCCGTGCAAGAATTGGGCCATATTGAATCCAGTATTAACGCGGATAGGTGGCCCGAGCGGTATCGTGTACGTCCAGAATGTGTCGTGCGACCTAGGCACCAACACCTCGTCCACGCGCCATTTCAGATACATATCTCGCATAGACCATTCCAAACTACTCTTTGCCGCCGAGACGGTTGCCAACAAGAAGTTTGTCCGTCACTAAAATATTTTGCGCTCAGAAGGCCTAGGGTGGACAGTTTCCACGCGTTGTGGCAGCACATTAACATTGCAAGTGTGCAGGTCGATGGTCTTGGGAGACAAATATCAAATACACAAATACGCACCAAGTAATATAAAAGAATATTCTGCCTCGGCGAGACTAGGATGCTCGGCCAAAATTGACTCATGCATATTTGACTAACCAGCAGCGGACCACCTGATGAATGGCGTTTGATTGCAAAGCAACTAAAGGTATTCGGCGTGCGCAGTGTCATCAGGCAGGTCGATCTTGTTCGACTTCTCCAATATCCTATATGACAAGCAGCCGCGATATCGACATCCACTACAACCTCACGCATCGTCTTCATAGCCTTCTACATGTCTACGAGCTCGTTTGGGAACTAAATCCATCATTCAAAAAAGCGGTCATGGGCAGAAGACACTGCTCACTCACCCGGATATGTAGTTGGGATAGCTTCTGCAGGGCTCCATCCAAATCGCTTTCGAATCGGAGGTACAGTCAACACCATGGCAGGCCCAATGAAACCTATGACCACTGAGTAGAAGATGACGGGTTGTTCATGTGCTTGCCGTTGCTATCAGGCATTGCAGGGTAAATCTAATGCGCAACTGAGTGAGCCTAGTCACAGGAACTCACTAAGTAACGGTATGACTGTCGAAAAGGAGATGTCAAGACCGACATATCGATGGTTTTTATATGTTGATGGTCACTGGACAACAAACTATTTACATACGTTTCCGCTTTCCTCATCCGCTTGTGGTGCCAAACGTTTTCAAATGACAGTGTCTGCACGTTGACGACTACTACCTTCTGGCAAAGCGTCCTCAGTTCAATGGCCCGCCTGCGCCATGGTCAAGAAATGCAGACAATCTCTCCAATCAGACGGCCATTGCGAATCGTCGCGTCCGGCACACTTTTTCTGACCCACACGCTCTCGCTGCCTTTCCATCCTACGCCATCGAGTGTGACGCGAGCGCACTCTGTTGAGAAAACGCGTGGGGGCTCTGCCAGTACTCTACTGTCGCTTTTGGCACAATTCTCAGCTGTGGATGCCATCCTAGTAGCTTCTCTGGGTGGAAACGATGACGGCAAGATGATATTGCGAGATCTGGAACGAGAGGGTGTTAATACGCGATTTTGCAAAATCTGGTCAAACTATGGGGTTCCTAGTGCCTGGGTTTTGCAGACGGGTGAGTTTCCTGTTCAGTTGTTCCTAGCAGAATAATTCCAAGAGCAAAGGCACCAAACATGATGCTTAGCATGGATTTTGTTGCAATTTACATTTCAATTATATCTCATATCCAGTTGGGCATAATGCCCTAGGCCATTGGTGGTACAACGTATTTCCAAAAGAAGGTGTATAAAGCCTGTATCCTGAGCCAGCATATCGATCTATTGTTCGCAATCTGATCGATGCCAATGTGCATCTGTATTTCACCTGATGGCACTCTCATAAGAATTCACAATATCGATTTATTTCACTGACCGCTGTTAAATTCCAGACGACACAGACGTTCGCACAGTGATAAATCATAATCCGTTACCGGACATAACTCATGAAGAGTTCGTCGGTCTTCTGGGCCCTTTGCTCGCTCCAGAAAATTATAACTATCCCTCTCCCTCTGCATCGCCAACCACAACAACTATACCTCAAATTCCAGCGACCTCGTCAACTAGTCCGCGTTCCAATCACTCAGTGCACAGCTCATCCCAAATCAGACTGAACGTCAACAGCCCTGCGCCATTCGAGTGGATACACGTCGAAGGCCGGTCGGTGAAGACTACACTTAGCAATATCCTCGGACTGGATGGTCTGGCGCGTGAACGTAAATGGAGGAGTCATTGCGTCTTCAGTGTCGATGTTGGCAGGAAGGGCAGACAAGGTGTCGAAGCGGTGTGAATCTTTGCTTCCTCATGTCGTCCCGTGCATTTAACTGATAACAAATGGAATGTACCTCGCTTAGCTGATACCACACGTCGATGTCGTGTTCCTCAATAAACACTACGCGCAAGCGCATTCCCCGCACTATGCCACAACACCGCGTGCTTTTCTGCTGTCTCTTACGCATATAGCGCCCCCGCACGCCCTATTGGTAGCACACTGGGGCTCCGAAGGTGCGGCCGTCCTGTCGCTCCCTACGAGGGAATATTTCCAAAGTTCAGGCTGGGTCGAAGAACCCAGTACCGACCCCACTGATGGCCGGCCGGATGAGACCCAGTCTGTACGCAGTGGCAGCGAGTATTGGGCAGCACCGGGCCATACGAGGACTCATACGCCTTCCTCTAGTGCTGCGTATACAGCTGGGGATGATAGCTTGGGTCACTCAAACACTTCAAATTCTCAATCCCAATCCCGCGGAGCTCGTCGTCGAAAAGATGATGACGAAGATAATGATTCGCAGGGAACAGAGACACCTGGGGGAGAGGACGAGAATGTGGAAGAGGTGCTTGATGAAGTTGGAGCACAGGATGCGTTTGTGGCAGGGATGATTTATGCGCTAAGTCGCAAAATCATGCCTGGCTATCCGTATGCCCCTTCTGCGGTTTCTGCAAATGAGATGCCGAGCACCACTGTGGTAGCTGATGAGAGGCAACGGTGGAGGTTGGACGAATGTCTCAGGTAATTAGGCATCATCCCTTTTGTTTTTCTTCTGACCATTGTTCCAGGTTCGCAACAGAGCTTTCGGGCCGTAAAGCACGACGGAGGAATTGGGAAGGACTCGCGGACGAAATGAAGAGGGCTGGCTGGTTTGATAACTAGGCTTATCATCGGAAACTTTCACCAACATCCCGGATCCAGTGGTAGGTGGGACATTTTTTAGGCGAATTCAAGTACATAAATAAGTATGTACAATGATTTCTCAGATGATATGGTTGTGAACCCTACGTTCGAGGACAAAATGGACGCCTTGGATCAATACAAGCAAAGTAGATGCTTTGTCTGATGACCCAGAAGCACGCGCCATGAATGTCTTCTGGAGGATCTATGCATAGCTGGCCTTGATTCGTACCAAAGGGTGCGCCGTCGGTTACATTGGATAACAGCTTTATGTTCCTGCGTGGGTAGATTAAACTGAGATGAAGGCTGCACGTGTGACTAAGGGTGGAGTGCAGCCAGACGGGAAGCTGATGACTACGGCCGTAATTTGTGAGAAGTACAGTGCACATCTAGAGAGTTTCGCTATTACATTCGTTTTTGACCCGTGCTGTAAATTTTAAAATTAGATGGTTTCTGTGTGGGGACAGGAACAGGGAATATACATACGGGCTGCCGTTCTGCTAGAGCTAGAGGACGCCAGTCGCTGTCTTTTGTTCTCTCTCAGCATCTCGATTGCTACACAAATTTCATGCCGCAAGCCGCGCATACCAACATAATTGACCCTCGGAAACATGTCTAACAAATGGCGAAAATCCGTCAGAGGATCCTTGATATTTGAACCATCTAACCTCAATGTTTTGACGGTGGTACTGCAAACACCGAGGGTGGACCAGTTCGTGGCTGCGGTATCGATTCGCACCATGAGGAACTGTAGCTCACGCAACTCGGTGAGCACAGGAAGCCCTACAGGCGTGACTTTGGAGCCCGGGCCGGTGTATTGTCCACGGCGAGTACAATGTCGAGGTCGATTGATAGATGCCGAATATTTTTTAGCAAAAACAATGGCTCTAGATCTGCGGGAGTTACGACACATGTAGTAATCTGTGAATGCTCGGCATCAAGTGCGTCATTAATCTCCAGGTGATCAAATACCGCATAAGAGCAAATCGTGCTGAGTTTATCCAAAAAACGCTTCAGTGCGGGCAAAGGCGGGGGAACCTCGAGATAGCGCATATCTTTCGGAGGCGCTCTGAGTGGACCATGTCCAGGAAACTTGTTATCAATGAAATATGAGCCGTCGCGACGGATAAGTTTTCTAGTGCAGGGAAAGGTGACCCCATCGAGGTACTGGAAATAACCTTGTGATCCACACCGTCCAGGAGTAGAAAATCAAATCGACTGAGATTCGGCAGACGAGCAAGATGTGCAATTCCATCCGTTGTAAATGGAGACTGAACACATTTCAAATATGTTAACGAATCCCATCTATTTACCAGCGAAGATAAATCGACTTGAAAGCATTGGGGGATGTTGACTTGCTGAATAGACGGACAGTGCAAGGAAAGAGATAGAAGCACCTGCGGAAGGTCCGCGTCGATGTCAACGTCCTCGCAGATGATGCTGAAATGCGTCACCGCATATCCAATAAAAGGACTGATATCGTCGAACATAAGTATCATCGTTCCATGGAGCCCAGAAAATTTGGCGAAGATTAGGCAGTCGAAGAGACGGCTCGAGTCCGACTGCGTTGATAACCTCCAGGTCGATATAGGTGAAAGACCTTTCCACTCTATGGGGCAAACAGCGTATCCGGGGAGCGTAGTATTTCCATCTCGTAAAGTCTGTCACCACCATTGGTCGACGAAAACGCTGC
>KN832986.1:174360-186235 GCA_000827315.1 Piloderma croceum F 1598
TCTTCGGATCTGGGCAACATATACTTGTCAGATCTCCGTAGAACCTCGACATCGACATCGCGCGTTACGTCGAAACATCGCGATCTACATCGAGACATCGTGACTGCATTACACTACTTATCTTATCACTCTTGGAAGGGTTACTCGCCAACTCGCATTTATTAGATCTTGTTGTGGTGTTTGTGTTGGTCCCAGACCATATAGACATCGCAGGCATATCAGCGCACTTCCCCCCATCATTCCTTATCATTCACTATCAACCAATAGGAACAGTTCCAGCCGATGGATAATCCCTTACCCACTATCTCTGATGGACATCAGTGATACTCCGCATCCACGGCCTTCCTATTTGTCTGATGACCTTGATGCCACACATCAAGAGTATTGCCATCCAATGGCATTACAACCTCGTCACTGGACAATGCGATACCATACAGCATGATGCAATGCACAGTTGATTGCACATGCTCTTATCATAGATAGGACTATAGTACAGCCATGGATACATGTGGCTCGATCATGATTGGTAGATAGGTACTTATTGCTATACTTGTGACCGGATCTGAGATCTAGTGGATTAGGTATATAAGTAGAGTAGTATCATGTAGAGTACCTTGAACAATCATTAACGACAGTTGGCCTAAGCAACCAGCTGGAGTTCTCAGTCACTCCTACCTTTGGACTTAGTATGGGTGATTCAGAGGTACCAGGAACCATCCTCTTCATTGAGGACCTGGACTCTGTAGCCCTAGGTCTTAGGTTTGAGTTGAGTTCCTTACAGAACATAAACCTGTTTTGGTGACTTAGCAAAGGTGATTTCAGTCACATGATGTCACAGATGTCATTTCTCATACTATAATTGAGTTTGCTGCTTAAATCCTGGTACCAGAATAAGCAGTGGTTTGATTCATCTCACAGAGCATATTTCATGTGTCCTGATAGCCCCAACTCTTCAGAATACTGAGATCTCAATATTGTTTCCTTTTGGGGATCTAAGCCACAGCCATGGCTTAGTCATCAAAAGTTGTGAGCCATAACCTCGGTTTTGGCTGACTCTATTTCGGCTTGACTTGACCAACTTGCGACTTTCAAGCTGAGCCGTGGCAACACTAGCACAAGTTCCCATGCCCATTTTTGGCATGTCTTTCACACAGCACAAAATGTTCACTCATTGGAAAGGTTTTGTTGCCACTGATTTTTTCAATACAAATGATAGTAATTTAGTATTTAGTATAGCCCCCCTTTGCCCTGATTACTGCTGCAAGCCTCCTAAGCATACTTTCAATCAGTTTCTGACACTCCTCTTTTGGAATCTCCTCCCACAACTTCTGTACCCTGTCCCAAAGTTCACTAACACTGCTTGCAGGTTCTTCAAACTCCTCCAGCTTCCTTTTGAGAAAATTCCAAAGGTGTTCAATGGGGCTAAGGTCTGGAGACTGTGCAGGCCACTTAAGAACTGTAAAGTCATGGTTATTAAACCACTTCTGGACCTTCTTGCTGGTGTGCTTGGGGTCATTATCCTATTGGAAGATGATGTCATCCACTGATTTGTCGTAATATTCAAGGGTTTGCTGAAGTTCATCATCCATGATGGCCATGTAGAGGTCCCTATCCATCATCCTCTCATCAATCTTGGCTGCATATCTCACCCCATGCAGCCCCACATCATCAAATTTCCACCTCCAAACTTCACTGTTCCCTCTACCACTCTATCACTCAAGCCCTCCCCCACATCTTTCCACACAAATTTCCTACCATCTGACCCCAGATGATTAATTTTGGTCTCATCAGACCACCAGACCTTCTTCCAATCCTCAATAGTCCACTCTAAATGCCTCTCAGCAAATTCCATCCTTGCTCTCCTATGATAGGGTTTAGATAATGGCCTCTTCCTCTTCACTACAACCCTCATGCCTTTGCTTTTAAGATGACAATGTACAGTCTGTGCAGAGATAGACTGGTTGGTAACATTCTGAAGTGCCATGGCCATCTGAACTGCATTATCAACCTTGCCCATGCATATAATTATAACACACCTAGCATAATCAATATTGGCAGAAGAATGCTTAACAGGATGGCCTCCAGAAGACTTGGGAAGGTTGGAACAATGTTGAGCACAAATACAACTGATAGTACCAAGACCTAGATCCAGTTCTTCAGAGATTTTAGCAGCAAAAGTACCAGAGTCAAGTAGAGTAAGAACACAATTTGTTTAAGCAATAGTAATTTTGTGCATGGTGGTTTGGCGTCACTAAAGTGCTTGTAAACCTCAGTTATATAGTGCGAGAATATGATAGTCACATGACTTGATTGATCAAACACAACAATCAACAAAATCACATGACTAATATCTTTTTTCCATTATAAAAATTGTTGGCAACAAAACCTTTTCAATGAGTGAACATTTTGTGCTGTGTGAAAGACATGCCAAAAATGGGTGTGGGAACTTGGTGTTATGTCAGATTCAAGATATGATGTCAGAGTATTTTACTTATTATTCCTGGTCCTAAAGAATTTAGGAACCACGTTTCAGAGTTGATATGAAGCCCCAAACCTTGCAGGAATAGCCGTGCGTCTGAGTTTTAAATCTGTTACTAGGTCAAAACCTTAATAGACGGGTGTCTGAGTTTCAATCTCGGGTTCCTGCTTGTGTCGCATCTCTCTTTCTTTACATCTACTTTTGCCATGCCTTGCTCAGTCGTTGTCGAAGAAGTACCTGACGTTGACGGTAATATAATTATTGTTCGAGATGTTGTTTTTATTTACTTTCATTTAAGCGTCCTATAACCAATGTATCGCAGCCGACAATGGACTCATCTTGGAAGGGCCTTTTGATTCATCAGGAGTGTTGCGAGTGGAAACACTGGACAATGTACATGCACCACAGATGTGTCTGCATCCTCTCACACATGAGTCTCCAAAACCCACTAACATTCTTGACCGATGAAAGCCGCCTTGCATGCTTTAAAATTGGGGCCTCCATGCTCATTTGCAAACGTTTGTTGTTTGGTGTTTCCATGAATTTTTGATGTTGTTTTGATCGCAACGTAGTTTTTTTTGGTCATGTACCTTTTGTCCACGACCTGCTCACTTATGGTAGGGGCTACTTCCAACGGCATTAGAAGACTATCCAATGCGTGGATCAGCTTTAGCCGGAATGAACTTGTTAACTTTTATATTGAACACACATGAAACAACGCACCTTATGCACAGTAACAGACAAAAAGGATATTCTGTTCGAAATCAGGCCAATTCAACAAAGTGTTCATTATATTGTACAGTGCACGCTTCAAACAAAGAGATTTTTCCGCTGTTGTGATGATGATCCCCAAGTGTTTCCATTATATTGTGCCAGCATGTTGATGTTGTTACAACCGTGGTTTGATTTGGAGGAAATCAAGGATGGATTCACGAATTTTGTGGATGTGTTCCATGATTTCAAAAAAACAGCGAGAAAGGATGCGCTGTCAATGATAGATTACTATAAATGTACTGGAGATATATAGCGAGATTGATATTCCCATAACCCCTCCTCTCAATACACAAATGTACCATTTGATATTACGGTGTCTTTAGGGCCAGGGCTGCCCAGAGGGCCGTGGTATTTTCATGATTTTAAGATCATCATTTGCTAAGATATAAGTGCATCTGTGCAAAGGGTGCAAACATTGAAAAGGTTTTGTTGCCTACTGTAATTGGTTTGAAAACTGTTAATGGGAAGTATACAATTGGTATTGACAAGATGTGTGAATGTCTGCAATGCTGGATACCATAGTCTGAAAAATGACCAGTACTTATTGAATAAGGAGTGAATCAGTGTCCTTAGTATTGCTGCTAAATCATCCCTTGACATTCACAACATTAACTTCATCAGAGCTGAGACTGCATATCATGTCATAACTGCCAGCTGAAGGCAAGTGGCGGTTAGATACCAAGTATTATATACGGAAAATAACTCACAGTTCGTTAGAAGTTGATTCTGTGTGTCGGCACATTGCTGATTGATTTCAGTATAGTCAAACTGAAAGATACATTTGAAAAGCTTTGCATAGAACTGGGCATCTTTGAGGTTGAGCAGAGAGATAAACAGACTGAGTTTCTTCAGTGTGGTTTTGTGTCCCAAGTCATTCTGAGAGACAATGATGGCACTATACTGCATGATACTTAGTACTAAACAGTAGATGGCCCTGAATCTGGACTCACCTCAGTGCGCAGACATGCTAAAGTATCAGCATCCAAGCCACTGATTGTATTGTCAGGTGTCCATGAGTAAAGATGTCATGGAGTGAATCTCCTGTTCCTCAGTGACCTTGTGTCACTGAGAATCTGCATCTTATTTGGCATCTGTGGCCCCAGCTTGCTCAACTTGATTGCATTCAACTCCGCATCACCTCATACTCATCAACACCTCAACCAAAGCATCTAAAAGTGTGATTGTTTCAGGGGAGACATAGTGACCAACACAATGATGGAGTGACTAGAAGATAAGATGTGCTGTTGCCTTGAAGAGGCACTGGGAGACTCAAACAGGGTGAAATTCTACATGAGAATTCAATGGAATTTCAAGGGAGTTTCACTCTAGTTATAGGCAAAATTACACCTACAAAGAGTGGAAAATTCAACCTAGAAATCTTAGAGAAACTCAACCTGTCAAATTCCAATTCACCATGTGCCTAATATGGTATTAAAAATAATTGATTGATTTGTTCAAAAAAGCATAAAACATATGAATGCCACCAGCCTGGTTTGAACTTAAAACCTTACACAATCAAATCATGTGACATGTTATTTCCACAGTCCGAACATTACACACTGGGAATACCAAAATCTAAAGATCCTTTATAGCAAATTTTGTAGGGAATCACAATATATTTTGTACAAATAGTGCTATAAATACTTGCAAAAGATAACCTAGAAACGATCACAATAGGATCAATTATGGATGATCTATAAGCTCATTTATAACGAAAATTTACAGATTTTGTCTAAATGTTGTTTATAGCAAGAACAATAGATAATCTTGAGGGAACACTATTGTGTCTCTTTATAGGCTCTTAGATAATCTATAAAGACTCACTATAGGATTTCACAATAGATTATCTGACATCACCACCTTTAGTGAGTCTTTATAGATTATCTAAGAGCCTATAAAGAGGCACAATAGTGTTCCCTTGAGATTATCTATTGTTCTTGCTATAAACAGCATTTAGACAAAATCTATAAATTTTTGTCATAGATGAGCTTATAGATTATCCATAATTGGTCCTATTGTGATCATTTCTAGGTTATCTTTCATGAGTGTTTATAGCACTATTTGTACAAAATATATTGTGATTCCCTACAAAATTTGCTATAAAGGGTCTTTAGATTTTGGTATTCCCAGTGTGTTACTGCTCCACTACTCAGGCTTTAATTATAGACACAATTAGGCTATAGGCCTACATATACATATTTTGAACCACAATTATGTTAGACTGGTTTAGGGCAGGCTCAATTGGACTTTAGGGGGTTAAAATCCACAAATTGTGTCACTTCACCTATGTAAATTGCTATAAATATATCATTTTGCTAAGACCTGTTAAGGCAACAAAAATTCAAATGTAGTACCTATTTTAAAATGAGACTGACTTTTTTGGAAATTTTATATAATACATATGTTTTGGTTATAATTGTACAAAACATAATGTAGGTATTATCATAAATTATTTTTGAATGTGAATTTAACCATAATTATGACATTTAAAAAATGCAGGATCATATATAACTTGGTGGTATTTTCAGTTATAATCAATATCACAGTGACATTGATGTAATACTCACATTATGTATATTATAGTTATGCATTTATATATATAAATTACATAATCACTATTATGGTTAAATTCATATTGAAAACAGTTCTTATCATTGCAGTGTTTGTTATTTTGAGGGAATTTGAATAATGACAAGATAAGTAAATGAGTTGTTGCCATACATTTATAATCAAAAAAGAAAATATCCAAAAATGGAATTATATTGTTCCTGCATTGTATCCCTACAAAAAAAAACAATTGCTGCAATCTAATTGTATTTTCCCTTGCCATAAGTGTAACAATAATCTATTTATTTTATCTGTTTTAAAAATTTTCAGAACAACAAATGTTATTATTTCTGTGTCTGTAATGCCTTTATATTATGTATGCTGGCTGTGTAATTTTCAAGTTTCATAATCACTAATGTGGCTATATGTAAATCATATGCATTAATTGGAACAACATATCAAAGATTCAATAGAGTGTATCAGCTGCGATATATATCAACGTTTTTTGTGCTAAGATTCCATCGAAAAATATCACATGACTTCAAATATTCGATCACCATAGTGTGCGGACCTTGGTACTGTCTCTTTAGTTCTGCTACTTTGCAAAATTGTTGATAGTAGAGGTTGGTAGAGTGCTGTGTCAAGTCAAACGAATGACGCACAGACCACCACCTTGAAAAATTTGGACTCAGTGCCGTTACTTCCACACATTCTGCACTCATAAATTGAAAACAGCGTGACATATATTTAAAAATTCGATTTATATTGCAGCTGATACACTCTAATGGTAAACTTAGTGGAAAACTGTAATGACAAATTGTACATGTTAGATGGCAAATTGTGAAGTAAAAAATGCCCATAGAAAATTTGGTAGATTTGAATCACCCTGTTACAGGGTGAATCAGAATGATCACCATATATTGTGGCAAGATTTACCCTTTGTTGGTCTCATAATGAGGTGAGACTTGTATATATTTGATATAAGAGGGAATGACAAGTCATTCAAAGAGGAAAGTCAGTTGATCTGGAGCTGCTGGGTGTCTACAGTCACTAGCAGTGATCTAAATTGAGTCACCAGCTCTTCAAACAACATTGAGGAAGACATGTTTGGTGCATGGATGGTACAAGTCAGCCAACTTGAATCCCCTTTTCAAACTTTCAGATCATTTTGCATTGTTTTGCATTGTTTATACCATTGTGGCGTCCGTGCACATCAGGAAAATTCCTGGCTGACTTAGCATGACTTACCATACTTGGAATTTCTGCCTAAGTGGGGCTAAGTAAACTTTAAGTAAATTTAGTCTTAAAAAAGTGTTTTTCAGAAGGTGACCTACTGAATGTAAACTTAAATGTACTTTATCACACTTAGCTTTCAATTAAGGTATGCTAAGAACACAAATAAGTGTGACAAGCAGACAACAATCTGCCAAGTGCGCTGGAGCACAGCCACCATAAATTCTGACTTTGGCATATTTTGTCCACTTGGCACACTTATTTGTGTTCTTAGCATACCTTAACTGAAAGCTAAGTGTGATAAAGTACATTTAAGTTTACATTCAGTAGGTCACCTTTCTGAAAAACACTTTTTTAAGACTAAATTTACTTAAAGTTTACTTAGCCCCACTTAGGCAGAAATTCCAAGTATGGTAAGTTGTGCTAAGTCAACCAGGAATTTTCCTGACGCATGTAACAACAGGCCCACGATTAGATACCCCTTTGGCCCCGACCCCTGTCCTGTTGTAAATACTCAGTTATGAGGCTGTAGAATTATTGATATGCAAGTAATTACAGGTCTTATATACTGTAGGCTAAGTGTTAGAAAATTCGAAAATATACCTAAATCGGACTTATCCTTACTAATACAATAATCTAACATATTCCACATAATTCGGCGAGCGAATTGGCGAATTCCTCATTCCCAACAGCCCGAACCCAATACCCTTACCACCCTGACTGCAAAGACCAAGCTGAAGTCCGTAGGTGCAGCCGTTCCCGAGATCCGGCTTGGTCTTACCGAAACCGAAAACTGATTGTCGTTTTCTCTGCAACTTGGCTCGAGCATCGTTAACGTTGTTTAACCATGGTGGGTATTCTCATGACTCGCGCTGCTATTCATTCCAACGGATTTTTCAGATGACTATGGCTGCCCTAGCTCGTCGGCAGGTAAAGCTGAGCTTCATGGGCCACCAATATTGTAAAGCGCAGGGTGCACGTCTGGCGTCCCCAGCACCTTGCTCGGATATCCGTAGATTATCTACCCAAGTAACACCACCATCCGAAAACCCCTCCAAGCCAAAACCCAAGGCCGCAACCCCGCTTCGACGTTCCGCGTCCAAATCATTGCCCATTCGTGTAAACCCCACCCCAACTCGTGGTGACATTCAAACAGTGTTTACCCTAGCAACAGCAGAACGCTACATTCTGTCTCGTATCCGTAATCGCCTGCCTTCACAGTCCCAAATTCTGCATGAGTCGTGGTGGGTGCCGAAATGGGGTGAGAAAGGCAAGGAAGGTGAAATTTTCGTCTTTGCAAATGGAAGCTTTGTCTGTTGGGGACTCCGCGAAGAAGACGCGAGAAGATTCGCGGAGAAGGTTCTTTCCAGTTCCGATGTACAGGTTGGGTCATTGAAGGAAGCAGAGACGGAAGAGTTGGAGTTTGTGACGGATCCGAACGAGTTGGGCCAAACGCATCAATGACGTGGGGGCCTAAGGAACTGACTTGGAATTGTGTTTCTCCTCGATAGGAATACCCGTTTGCAAGGAGATTTGATAATACTCGGCCGAGTGTCTCCCCTCAGCTCGGATGAGAACATTCCCTCCTCCCTACCACAGGCTGCCCTACCCCAAGAGACACTGCTCGTGCGTTATGCGTTCTCTCAAGCACTCTCCCGCTCGACAGCACTTTCAGCTCTTGAAACGTCCTTGGATGATTATCTGTCCTCTGTATCCTTGCTCCCTCACTCCCTTGAAAAGACAGGCAAACCAGGCCTTGGACGCACGGCTGTGATCAAGAAGCTCGGAGGACTCATGAAATTTCGACAGAACCTCAGCTTGAATCGAGAGAATTTCTCCGACACGCCGGATTTATACTGGAGCGAACCGGAGCTTGAAGGTGGGATCTCCATGCTAAATAGCATTCTGAAATTTCGACTTATCCTGGATTGATAGGGTATTTTAACTCTTTAAGTGAGGCCCTTGAGGTGAAGGCTCGAACTATGTCGGTTAATGAGAAAATCACATACGCAGCAGAAGCAAGATCATTCTTTTAACTCCGCGCTTCACTTATATCTAACTCATCCGACATTTAGGTGCAGTCAATTCTGCGACAGCTCCTTACTGAGGTAGGTGGCCCCGTTTTCGATTTTCCTTTGCGTTCGCATACTAAGTTAAAGTCAGTCCTCGGGTCACAGAATGGAACTAATAATCATTGTGCGTCCCATTCGGATTTCTACCCTCTCAAACTTAATAGTTTCCAATGCAGGCCCTCATTGCTGTTGAAGTGATTATTGTATGTACCAACGCTTTTTGACGGCTTGATCAGACTCTTAGTTATCGAATGACCAGGCTCTTATTCGTGATGGCCCCGAACTGTGGCATATGGCCGTAGGCTCCAACTACCCGGAGGCGCATGAGAAGACGGTATAGTAATAATAGCTCGAAATAGAGCAGAATATGTGGATAGACTGCCGCTATTATATCGGAATTCCCATTCAGACAGTTTCATAGAATGAGTGGCAGTGTAATAAGGGATATCCTCCCAAAAAAGGCAAACGTGTTCCCGAAACGGAAGGTCGAGGTTCGACAAGGTTTAGCCGCACATCTGAACCCGCTACAGAGATGTCATGGGAAGAAGGAATATGAAATATGATTTGTTAATAGATGAGTTCTGATCACCTCACACACGGTACTCGATGATAATCGCCTCCGCTCCGGGGATCCGGATTGACACCATAGATAACCAGAATGGCCGACTTGCAGTTACTTACTTTACACAATGTATGAAAGATGTTATCGCCTAAGAAAGTTTGTCATAGTACTAAATTGTATACAATCGCCTCCGCTCCGTATTTACACGGCACCAAAATAAATCAGACTGGCTAGCTTGTTGTTGTCTTACCCCTTCGTCCGTAAAGTAACCCCTACGCATGGATTCCGTATATTCAGAGCCTGAGACCCACGTTTACTATGTAAGGCCAATACTTCCAACAAACTTGGATGGAATAGAGTCACTCCCTCTACCAGGAACGGACAAAATGTTTGCACGATTTGACACCACATGGGTCTTCCCAAATGCTCTGTGTGTCGAGAAGCTCAGAAACACTCTCGCTCAAACATTGCGCGACTATCCTCATGTTGCTGGCCGACTCTATTGTAATCAAAAGACCCAGGAGTTGCGCATCAAGCTCACAAATGATAGCGTTCCCATCACTGTTGGCTTTACAAACCTGCCATACGCCACGGACAAGTGGTTCTACAATAACGAGAACCATCCTGATATAGTTGGTAAGATGTCTTCTGTTGTATTAATATTAGCCCGGATGTTAATATTTGTGATAGATTGGTTACCTATGCTGTTTGATCCGTCAGGGGTCGACAATAAACCATTAGTGCGGTTCAAATTGACAACTTGGAAGAAGACTGGAGAGACATCTTTGAGTGTCGCTTGGGGGCACGTTTTAGGCTCGTACGAAGTCACAGAGTTCGCTGCATATATTGCTGACTTGAGATCACAGGCGATGCGAGGACACTCATGGGACTCATGCTTTCAATCTCAAACTACTACCAAGATCTCCGCCCCGTGATGATCCCAACTTTCGAAAAATATCTCGATCCGGTACCAAGAATTGAGCAACAATATGTGTATGACACTCTCGCCCAAGTTCCCCACTTGGGTCTTCACTATAGCAAGGAAAGAGTCCATGAGATGTACAACGAGATGCAATCGACCACTTCTCGCATGGACATCAAGTTGGACCCCGCAGATATTATGGCTATCCGTGACATGGCAAGAAAGAGCACGGAGATGAGTATATCAGCTATGGATTCCCTTGCCGCATATTTGGTCACGGTGTTGAACAAAACTGAAGATGTACCGATTTGGAGAATCTACAACGTCATAGAGGTTAGGCACACATGTTATTCTTTAGTGCAATTGACCGACTGCTTGCTTCATTAGTATCGGGGAGCCAAATCAGATCCTCGTAGTATTTATATCCCGCCACCCATGACGTCCGCTGGTAACAATACCGTGACTGTGCATGCCAAGCCAATGTCCACAGACCGAAATGCCTCGATAGGGTGCACTGGTTATGTTATATTAGGGTAAATTTTTATCGAAATCAATCATCAGGTCGATTGCAGAAGTTATCCGAGAGCAAATAATCCGAACGCGAGAGCCGGAGAATTTGCGACGGATCGTTGGCCTTTCGGATGAATTGTTCAATAAAACAACGGAGGCTGGCCATTCGTTCTGGTGGTTTCCATACGAGGGTGCTGTTGGCATAAACAACACCTTTAAGATTTCGGTTCATGATCAACATTTTGGATACCCTGATCGCACACATTTTTGTGAGCTAATGTTATTTGGCTCAGTCATCTTCGACCCTAACTATTTCTTCTCCGTATAAGATATGTATAATTCACGAGAGCGCGTACGTGCAAATTTCCTTGAAAGTCTCTTGTACATTCAAACCTACTTTGGCATGTCAGTATTTGCGGATCTGGCCAGCAAATCCAGTCAAGCTTGCAGATGGTACCTGGAAAAGTTACACAGGTGGTGCTGATATCAGCTTTCGAGTAAAGCATGCACAACAAGATGCCTTGATGAAGACCTTCGTGGAGGATCTGGCGCGCATCCATGGTGAAATAAATGTGGCAAAGTCATGAGGGCACTGCACAGTCTGCATCCCTCACCGAACCTATATCTGAGCACTTTACACTGAGCCACAGGTTAGGGTGGAGTCTGGGTGGAGTCTGCCTACACTCCAGGCGGAGTCCAGGTGGAGTCCAAGCGGAGTCCAGGCGGAGTCCATGAGGAGTCCAGGCGGAGTCCATGAGGAGTCCAGGCGGAGTCCA